>CAJUYH010000127.1:23433-89827 GCA_910591685.1 Galerucella tenella | reverse complement strand
GAAGGCATATACTTGGCATATGAATCTTCTTTCAATGCTATGTGGGATTATAATGTAGAATTTACAAGTAAATCATTTCTCATGAAATCACTGATCTCTGATGGGCTTCGACTTTACAATTCGCTACCAACTGATATTAAAAACAGTAAAAATGTGTACATATTCAATAAAAATGTGAGTTTATTCCTTAGAGATGGGACATTTTAGTTTGAAGTTATTTTCTTTTGTATATTGTATATCAATAGAATTAGTTGTTTGTAATTAGCTTGGAGCTAAATAAAGATTACTTACTTACTTACTTACTTCGCACACATGGGCGGCGCGGCCTTGCCTCAAGTTTTTAATTTCAATACAGGATAAAAAAAAAAAGGCCAAATATATGTTTACATATAAATGTTTATTTCATGTATTAAATAATTTTATATTAGAATACTTAGATTACACAACATTCAAACTTCTGTACACACTTAATAAAAAAAACGCTAAATTAGTACTAAAATTGGAAATATTTTTGCATTTTCTTTTTTCAAAATCCAAACGTAAATGCAGTTACATGGAAAACAAAATACAAAGTATCACACACGCTGAAGACCATCCTTTCAAATATATATATACATATTTTTATGCTCTAGCGTTAAAAAAATTATTCAACATTGATACATATTTTTGTGTAAATTTTGAGATAATACTACGGGGGCTCACAAAAAATTGAAAAGTTACGATACCAAACAGTAACCACAAAATCATTTGCGTAGATTTAAAAAAATAAAGAAAGTTATCAACAAACGAGTTTCTAGTTACTTATTGTTTATTAAGAAAAAAGGATCGTAATTTTTCCGAGACCCTGCAATAAGTTGAAATCGTTTTAAATATATTCTGCCCCTTTCAAAATTATATTAATGTGTTAGCACCATTTTTTTTACGTAAAGTGATATCTAAATAAAAAAATTAAGCTGTTTAAATTCATTTTTTAATATATTTAAAACAATTACATGAAAGTAAACGAAAGACGAGACTCGACTACAATGGAAATTAAAGATGGTTCATTTTTTGGGTACTTTTTTTACAATCACACAACAAATTTTTATAATGTCGCCATTGTGTGAAATGTCAAGAATTTCTATACGATAAAACATATTTTAACCTTGCACATTCCCATGCAAAACATCCCCCCCGTCACCTCAAAAATATCCAGTTCAACTTTTGATAATATATTACCAAAAAGAGACAAACAGAATGTTCAAAAACCTTGTTCCCCACAAATTAATTTCAGCCCACAGCCACCGAAGTTGCTTCTTCAACCTACAGGGTGTTACAAAATTTCTCAAAATTCTAAATAAAAATTCATATTGATGCTAACTGAATTTTTTTTCTTCGGTGATTTTTTTGTATGGGACCATATACAGATAAGTTGATAATATATACTACAAATTGTAAAAAGAAACTTAAATCAGTTCATATGGGAAAAGCTGTTAAAATTTCAGTGTTCCTTTTTCCTGTCAAGGAAAAAGAGGAATTACAGCGTCTAGAATAATTTTTTTTGCATAAAAAACATTCAAATCGGAGTCAAGTACAAATCATTTTATTTTTTAAAATTCCCTATTTTTAAAGACTTGGTGCAAATGACACAAAATACCATTTTTATCAAGAATTAAAATTTTATTTGCACCATAACAGTTGTGAATATTATAATATGCGAACTTATTTTTTACATTGGACACATTTTAAGTGGCGAATCGTTCATTTTTCCTAATCTCAAGGGTAGGTATCTTTTTTTTTTCGTTGCAGCTTCTCTCCCAAATTCTTCAAATACACCCATAAATTATTGAAATGATACAAGCAGCTTCAATTTTATGTGACACTGTATCATAAGGCAAATGACACAAAATACAATGCAATTAGGAAGTGGAGTGTTGTTTGCACCATAATAATTATGAATATATTCCACGCTTTAATAATCTTAGAACTTCAGTTCTTTATGTCAGGCTGGAGCGAGGAAAAAATCTGACCGAGCGAGAGGGGTCGCGGCGCAAATGATCTGACCGTTACGTTACGTTGTTACGTTATGTGCCTCGACTCGGCCGGTGAGCTAGTCTCTCGGCGCAAAATCTTGATTGTCAGCATACATTGTATTATTAATTACAGTTAATAGAATACTTGATATGTAATTTGTGCCAATCAACTTAATGATAAGATTTTTATAATTAATACTACTGTATATTTTTGTTAAAATAAAGTTAAAATTTTCAATTTTTTTTAATCAAGTTTCTTTTCCAAGCACTGGATACCCTTCGAAAATGTTATTCGGGTTTGTTTTCAGTTGAAAACTTCATTTTTAGATTCAATTTGAGTCGAGTCTCGTCGTTTTTTAAAATTTCAATTTGAATTTTTTCAAAAATAGGTGTTAACATTATAGACAGAACGATCATTAAAATTATTGTTGGTTATGGAAAATTAGATTTTCGAAAAAAAAGTATTTACAAAAAAAAGAGAACGGGATAAAGCACGATCTTTTTATTTTTTCGAAATTCAAAAATATTTTTTTTGGTAAGCAAAAATTGTATCATTTTCCCCAAATTTTCTTTTTCTCTTTTAGCATAATGTGAGTTATTGAGCGCGAACCTGAATAAATAAAATTATTGCCATATTTTTGTGAACTTTGATAATTTTCCAAAAAAAAGCTCGACCCCGGATAGTTTATATTATTATAAATTTCAAATTTTTCGAAATCCCTGCAAGTTAGAGTACCTACTTTATACAGGATAAAAATTGTCTTTCATTTTGGGCCCTTCTCTGACCCTCCTTAGAATAATATTTCTACTGTTGGGTTTTACAAAATAATACACTTTTTGCGCTTAACCGGTTCTGGTGGTTCTAAAGCAGCAAGGATAGCTTCATCGAACACGTTTTTCAGTCCTTTTTGAGTTAAGGCGGAACATTCTACGTATTTTACAGCTTTCAGTTCTTTGGCCAACTTTTCACCTAAAACAAAAAACAAATTAGTTTCCTGTAAATAATTGTCATTTTACCGGGTTCGTACTTTTCAGTTAAAAAAAAATTCCCTGACTTCTCCAGCCGATTCCGAACCCTGTATTAGTGAAGCGTGTTATCAATATACACTGTGTCCACTCAAGTTCGCACCATATGTAAAACTTTTTTATTACTAATTTTAAGTTTCTCAAAAAATATGAACTTCACTCAAGAGTAAAATACCTTTAAATTTGACAATATCGAAAAATGTTATAAATAAAAGTTCAAATATACGACTTTATCCATTTATATGGAAAAAATATATTATTTTTATAATGTATTTCTAGATACAATACCAATGCAAATTTTACTGTAGTTACGTGTAATATATCTCTGACAAACTAATGAATGTCTGATCACAGAATACACCAGCCAAACAAGAAGCGAAAGCCAGCGTAAATCCTTTGATATTTGGGGGCAAGATTTCGTGACCTTCAAACTGACGTTGACAGATAACGAATCAAGTTACACTGACAAAATTGTTAAAAAAATGTAAATTAAATAACTACACGCAAAAAAGTGAAACCAAAGAATCTCAAATAATAATTGTTTATTTTTATGACTTGCTTCGACAAAGTTTTAATTGTTAAAGTCAATTTATGAATTGTTAAAGTTAATTTAACAGCTCAACAAATATTGTGAAAAATATATAAATATAAGTTTTAGCTTCTGTTTTTGGAGTACCATCCATTATTAAAAATAATGAGCTATTGTTTAACCAAATGATTCTCATTTTCTATATTGTTATCGAAATTATATGTGTAAGTATGTTTTTATGTAGCACTATATGTAGGATAGGGTGAGTCTAAAAACAATACAATAATAATAGATTATATATTTTATAATATCAGTTTACAATAGAAAGAATTTCAGTAAATGATGATAAAAAATTACAATGAGTATGGTGCTTGAATATAAAATTTTTATTATTCATATATTTGAAAGTTACACTTCACCAGATTCTGAATTAAATTTCACACCCAGAGAAAATGTACTGATATCTGTGACAACGAAGTTATAAAAAAGAAGCGACAGTAAACTTTTCTCCACAGATATCGAAGTTTTGTTGTGTTTTTAAATTATTCATCCATCACTTGAATGACAGCCACGAATTGCACAAGTTTTTGACGCCATTACTAATAAACGTAATTTTGTAAACAAATTTTATCGTTCAAAACACAAAAAACATGTAAATACAGGGGAGCCCCGATAATCCGGCCCCTGGCTTATCCGGCACCCCCTGTAATCCGACATGGTCTATTATACATACATACATAATGAAGTATAATTTTTACTTCAGAGTACATACATATATATAACATGTAGAATCTTATCATTGGATCTGTCGGATTACAAGGTACTCTTTTGTAAAAAAAATCCGGACTATAGGTGGTCTAAGGCAGTACTCAATAATCCGACAAATCGCTAATCCGACACTGCACTTTTTGTCGGATTACCGGGGCTCCACTGTAATCAAAAAGATTACAACAAAGAAAATTCTTTGGTAAACAATAAAATCACATGTCATTGACAGATAACGGGCTTAAAATGGCAACTGTCAGACATGCGCACTCAGAAAATGAATTGTGAAATAGCACAAGCTTCGCTTCTTCTTGGGATGGTGTATTATGTGGTTTGATAGCTACAAATGTTTGACAGTAACTGTCAGAACTGTTAGAATTTTACGCAAATATGGTAGCATTATTAAGAAAATAGAAACAATATTTTAAACAAGCACATTTTTTCAATGTAAATGGATGCAATTGCATATTTGAACTTAGTTTTCAGTTCTGAATTCTGATCAACTTTTTTTAATACTATTTTTCGAAATTGTCAAATTTAAAGGTACTTTACTCCTGAGTAAAGTTTGTTTTTTGAGAAAACTCGTATAATACTGAAAAAAAATGATATCTGATAATTGTATTCTAGATTTTAGAACATGTAGAACTTTTTATGAAGAATAAGTTTTTTTCCTAAAATTGATAATAAAAAAGAATCCCAGGTGGTGCGAACGTGGACACAGTGTACATCAAAGATAATAGTTAAATACTTTCATAACCCCTTACAAATTTGAAAAAGACTTTGCAAAGAACAGACCGTTCACTGAGAAGCAACAACTACTTCCCTGGATATATGCCACGAAGGACATTGAATTACACTTCCAATTTGGTATATCTGCTTTGCGTATAAAAATTTGTGTAGAAAAGCGTGTTGTACGGTTGCAAGAAAATACATTCAAAATATACGAGGGGCGTTTTAAAATTAACTTTACCTTGTTCGATTGATATGGGTTTCTGTTTATTTTTCGCCAGTTTTTCTATTGTTGCTCCATCGTCTCGAAGATCCACTTGTGTGCCGACTAATAAAAATGGTGTTTTTTGACAATGATGCGTTATTTCTGGCACCCACTAAAAAGAAACAAAAAATCAAAATTGTTGATAATATATCTTAATGCTATTTAAATATAAAAATATCCAATTCAACAATATTTGAAATTAAAAGGTCAAAATACAATAATATTTTAAGCAGCAGTCAAATTAGGTGAGTTCCAGCAATAAAGATAATATGGATAGAGTAAATATGCCGTATCTAAGTAATAAATACAGTCACTACAGCAAAATACCATCAATTGGACTAAAACTACTTCAACATCCAGTTTATTCTCCAGATTTAACATTCTGTGACTATTTGCTGTTTCTAAACCTGGATTGAACCCCGCACACACTCCCATACTAGCTTAGAATTGACTTCTACGGAGTTGAGTGCCTTTAGCGCTGCTTGGCTGTCTGTGAAGATGGCAATTGAACGATATGTTCTCTTCTGCCTTTTAATTTCTTCCACACAGTGGTGGGAACATTGTGACATTCCTTGACAGACTTACTGGGAAAGCTAACCCTTGCTTTAACCATACTATACCAGCTCCTACGCCGTCTAACGTCTCTTAACATCCAGTATATTCCCCAGATTTAACATTCTGTGACTATTTACTGTTTCTGAACCTGGATTGAATGATATTTCGTTGAAATCCACGAGTTGTCTGCTTACTAAGTCTGTCAAACTTAAAATACGAGCCCAGTACAGTTTGATCACTTTAAAATGGTTTTTGAATTAATTTTGTCAAATATTTTTGTATACAAAACCCATATTATCCTCTTCCATCGACCATTCACATATCTCCCGAAATATAAGTATAGTCGGGCCGCTTTCAGTTGTTGTGTTCGTCGGAAATTTCAGCAGTACTCAGCTTTTAACTTGTAGCAGAAATTTTTAATGAGGATAGTCAGATAGTCAGGCGAGTCACAACCAGATTTATTAGATACTTCATTTCTACATATGAAAATTACTTTCAATTTAATAATTTTTTCAAAATCCCTTGTTTGTAAATACTTTCACTATCTTGGTGCAAACGACACGAAACATAATTGAGAAATAAAGTGTTGTTTGCACCATAATAATCGTGAAAACTCCAAAATTTGATGGATAAACTACTTGCAACAATTTGAAGCAGCATCCCGAGCAAAGACCTGGTCAGAAAATGAGAACACAATAAATCTGGACATTGTTTTCAGAGAAGAAGCATTGGATGTGGAAGACTTTGACAAATTATAGAACCACAACCAGAAAATGAACAAGACCCTGTAGTACAAAGTCAGACTAATACCAATTTACCAGTTTTGCCAGCATTCGGTGCATTCAGTTAATTCACACACAAAAAAAACCAGAGATGCTGGAATTGAGGAGAAACCCTGTTCAAAGGGACAGGAAAACTAGAATAGGTCAGATCAAAGGGGGACACTTCTCCACAAAGGAGTACTTGAACAAAATAGGGCTGTATAACGGAGACCTTACATGCAGAAGATGCAAAAAGGATAACGAAACAGCTCTGCACATATTATGCAGGACCACAGGAGGCAGAAACTGTGTGGAAGACCCCAAATGACCCCACAAGACTTCTACAACCAACCAGCAAAGAACCTATATGAGCTAATAGAGGAAACGGATTGGCTGAATAAGCTGTAGTCAGAACACTGGGAGGATCCACAATAAGCACAGGAGGCTGAGGTGGTGCCGCCGAAGGGACGGCTCCTTTTAAAAAAAGGGGGTCACTTGAACCCAATAATGTTTCCACCCTTATATTGATACATTGGTTGAATATACAGTTATGGATAGTGACATGGAACAAACCGTTGCCTGTGCATATAAATATTCAGTGTAGAAATACATATTCTGTTGAGAGAATTGTCAGTTTTATTATATGGATCAAAATAGTGACAATAAATTAGAATCAATAGTTTGTAACCAAAGTCAAAATATACATAAAAGTGACAAACCTACAATCCATAAAATAATTTTACGATATGTATTTTTGTTAATTGCCTAATTCCTTTAATTACTATTGTTACTCAGTTGAGATAAATAATGAAATAAATTTCTAACTAAACACCCACTCCTAGAATATGGTATCAAGTATCTTTTTCCATCCATTTTTTTGTTGAAACTAATTATAATCTATGTACATGCTGATCATTTTAAATGGTTCCGACATTGCAAAAATAAACATGCAACCAATAATAAAAATTGGAATTTTCTTTGTTTCCCTCTCATAACCCTGGTGGTGGAAAATACATATTGATCACTCTGTACTATAAACAAGTCAGGGAGACAGCAGGTGACACAAACGTTTTTGAATGTTTTCTGTATGTTCCTTGTGGTATATTATTCATTCTTTTTTTAATTTTTTGGGAAATTAAACCACAATATTTTTAAATTCTTTACTTCAACGTTTCGGTAGCGTTCCAGCTACCGTTGTCAAGAAAAAATAAGTAGAAATTAAGTAATTTTTTATCCCTAACTGACACAACAGAAAAAATTTGACAACTAGACAATCAAAAATTATTTTGAAGTTTAAGACTGCAAAATTTTGTTATCAAATTTTTATTAAGGTCCATTCATAGTAGATCATATCTGTGGCAAAATGTGAAATGAAATATTTCATTTTTTGACATTCCAACGATATGATAGTCTACTAGAAATGGAATCCAGTGAAGTGCACGTTCCAGGAACGTTAATGTATTTGTCATTTTTAGAATTTAAATAAATCTTTCCATATAAATTGTTTATTAACCAAGCATTTTGACAAAGTACTGGTAATATCTTCATACGAAGATATTTACTACAACCCTGAAAATAACATACACTTAAAACATATTTTGATACCATCACATTGGTTCCTAAAAAGACAAATTCACTGTCAATTATAAACTTTACAAAATTACAATGTTTGTTACCATTTAAAATGATCAGTCTGACACAAAAAATATTGTTCATATATTTATCAATTGTTTTCATAATATAATAATAGATTGTTATAACAATTACAAGGATAATATAATATAGTTTTCAATGTAAATTAATCGATATTTAATTATCATTTATCAAAGTCTAGAACGTATTGTTTATACAACATGTCCCCCTAAGTTGGAATCATACGGAAAACTTTTTTATTATTAATCTTAGGAAAAAAAGTTATTCTTCATAAAAAGAAGTACTACTATTTCAAATCATATTTATTTCAAACAAATAGAAATGCAATCCATCAACTTTTTGAATAAAACAAGTCACCTTCATTAAAAACAAAAAAAAAAGCAAAAATAATGCTGTCACTAATATACCTAATTTTATTAATCTTCTTTTTTTGTGTTTACTTTATTTTTTATTTTTTGTAGTTTCTTGCATTATTTCGACCTTAATACACTGTTAGTTATAAAAAAAATCCCCTGCACAACCACGGTTTCTTGGGGATATCTTTTATTTCAATGTTATCAATGTGCTTAATCAATATAAATGTAATCAATGTAAGCTATTTGGAATAAATATTATTATTATTATAAAAAGTTCTGCATTATCTAAAACCTAGAATACAGTCATCAAATATCCAATTTTTCAGTCGTATACGAGGTTTGTAAAAAAATATTAGTTTCACTCAAGAGTAAAGTACCTTTAAATTTGACAATATCGAAAAATGTTACTAAAAAAAGTTGGATATGTCGAAGCATTAGTATGAGTGAAAATTAAATTTGTTTGTTTCTAACATTAATATGATGTTAATTTTATAACTTAGTGTTTGAATGTATTATTTATTATTTTAAATGCAAAAGTATTGAAAAACATGGAAAACTTTAAAGATTATCATGTATTTTGTAATCACAAGAGATAAATGTTCATTCAAAATAGAAACATTAGTAAAAAATGAAATAATCTGAAGTTTCAATTTAACTGAATGTAATTACATATTTAATCGTACTTTTTAATTCTGATCAACTTTTTTCAGTAACATTTTTCGATATTGTCAAATTTAAAGGTACTTTACTCTTGAGTGAAACTAATATTTTTTGACAACCCTCGTAAACGACTAAAAAATTTGATACTTGATGACTGTATTCTAGGTTTTAGATGATGCAGAATTTTTTATGAAGAATAACTTTTCTTCCTAAAATTAATAATAAAAAAGTTTTCCATATGATTTCAACTTAGGGGGAAATATTGTACATAATTTACTCTAAAACAACTTTGTTTCAACCTCCCTGATATTGGTTGAGAAAACATAAATAATAAGGTGTATTTTTGAAATTACGTTGGAGTTGCCGATATTTCAAACAAAACTTGTTGAGTCTTAAATTTTACACTAAAATGATCCATTTCATTTTTCACCACATGACATTAGGGTGGCTAAGAGTTAAGGGATAAACCTACGGTTGTAGATGCATAGGCGTCATTACAGAAAAATATGTGTTTGAATGTATTTTATTATTTACAAAATAAATGAATATGCACTTATTCCGCGTTTTAAATGCAAAATTATTAAAAAGCATATTTGATGACTGTATGATAGGTTTTAGATGATGCAGAACTTTTTATGAAGAATAACTTTTCTTCCTAAAATTATTAATAAAGTCCAAATATGATTCCAGCTTGGGGGGTCATATTGTATATTGGTAATTTGCTTAATTGTTTAAGAATCATAAAATAACCCCATAAACCAGCTGCTGAAACTCAAATCAACAAAGAATCGAAGAATAGCATATTAAAGTATAAGTGGATATTAAGTAAAAAACGCGCGAAATAGAGCAAGTGTTTTAAAGACCAGTTATCCACGAATACTTTACGCTATTTTTTTATTGGTGCACTTTGAAATTATAAATACTGGTCTATAACTACTACAACAACAAGAAATGTAAATCATAGATGGAAATAAGAACCAAATGTCGAATGGTTGAATGATGATGTACATACCTTGCGTTGTCATGGAAATGAGAAAAACGTAAACTAATTTAATGGAAGTTCAACCTTATTGAGTCAATAGTATTAATTTAAATACCATTTCCTAAGATTTGACAAATCGAAATATTTCAAACAATACCTACGGTACTTTCCACTTTCCGCGAGGGTGCTGCCACACAGGGAGTCCCGTCAGTACTGAAATTTCTAATTTAGTGAGAACTGTAACGCCGTTAGTGGTAGTTGCAGATTCTTCCACATCTATCAGCACTGACACCCTAACGTGTTATCTATGATCCTAACCCTAACCTGACAACTACAGACCAACGTTTTATGACGTGTATCGTGAGTTTGTAGAGTTTTCGTTTTTAAAAACTATTTTGCTTATTTCTGTGTGTGTTGAGTATTCGTAGTTGGTTTTTATTGTTTATAGTGAGACTATGTCGAGAATATGTATTGTGAAAGACTGTAATGTGAGGTGCACCCGGTAAGCTCTATCTTTATAAAAAACATGTTTCATTAAATGAAAAGTGACAAGTAGTTATTCTTTCATACAGCTTTGAACTTCCCAGAATTTTTGTGGAATTCCTAACATTTATTTTCCTTTATGTTTGTCATTGAAATATGTAAAAAAAACGTTCTATTTATTGTAGGTTTACTTTTTTATTCAATAAAATATATAAACTTGATGATTATTGCTTTATTTCTCTCACTTCAGGCATTATATGGTCAATTTTTTGACACTTTTTTGAATATACCGCTAAAAACTGTAAAATTACAGGAATCTTCTTTTTCGGCTGTTAGCGAAGTTAACAACCATCTTATTTGTGTTAGAGGTACTGACAGGACTCTCAAGGTGGCACCACCCGTACAAATAGAGGGCGCCACGAGTCAGTTTCCCATCTACCTATAGGTATTTTTTTGATCTATGGTATAAATGTCACTTTTTTCATTTCGTTCATTTCGAAGAAATTTAAATTATTTTATTCGCAATTTATTTTAATACGATCGCGTAAAAAAATGGTATAAGCATCTCGAACGTTAAGGGTAATACCGGTCTCCAGCAAAATTGGAGGCTTCGCTACGCTCAGCCTCCAAACATTACTGTCGACCGGTAAACAACCCTTACCGTTCTTAATACTTAATATACAGGGTGTCTCATTATATTCTGACTGTTTTCAAGAGCTTATATCTTCGAAACGGTTCTAGATAATAAGATGCGGTTTCCACAGTTAGGTTTAAAATTACCGTGAGTTTTGTTGTGACACATTTATATAAATGGCGTACTTCCGGTTTACCCGCTAGAAAAGTGGCGTATTTTCAGAATACAGTAGATGTTATTTTTTTAAATGGGACACCCTGTATATTTAGCAATTTATTGAAAGACGCATACTTTTACTTTATAACGGTACTTTAAAGTTTGAAATCGGTGCACAGAAACCGAAGTTAGATAACTTTAACTAGGATACTGTAATGATTTCGATATAAAGTTGGAACTTTATTACCTAAAGTGAACTGTAAAAAACAAATAGAAACATGCTCAGGGCACTCTCAAACAAATGTTCGATGTGTCTACCTTCTTGGTCTATACATTTCTGGAATCGAACCAAGTTGTCAAAGGCTGCTGTCGGCATTTCAAGAGGAATATTTTCCATTACCTGCCGTATGTTATTTTTTAATTCTTCAATTGTAGCAGGTATACGGTTGTAGACTCTATCTTTCACAAATCCCATACAAAAAAATCTGGGACAGTCAGGTCTGGGGAATTTGGAGTCCATTCTATTGGACCAGTTCTACCAATTCAATTATTTCCAAATTGTTGGTTAACAGATTCTCTTGCTATGTTGGAATAATGGGGTGGAGCCCCGTCTTGTTGAAAGCAAACATTTTGGTTCAAAATACCATCTTGTTCTAACTGGTTCTAACACAATGTGACGTTCTGTCAATGATCGCAATATTTTTGTGATGTGACATATTAACGCCTCCTTGATTATTATTTATTAATAAGATATCTGAATCATTACAGTATCCCAGTTAAAGTTATCTAACTTCGCTTTCTGTGCACTGATTTCAAACTTTAAGGTACCGATAAAAAGTAAAAATATGCGTCTTTCAAGAAATTGCTTAATATACAGGGTGTCCCATTTAAAAAATTACATCTACTGTATTCTGAAAATACGCCACATTTCTAGCGGGTAAACCGGAAGTACGCCATTTATATAAATGTGTCACAACAAAACTCACGGTAATTTTAAACCTAACTGTGGAAACCGCATCTTATTATCTAGAACCGTTTCGAAGATATAAGCTCTTGAAAACAGTCAGAATATAATGAGACACCCTGTACTATAAAGACACATTTATAGCACAATTATATTCTAGACATGCTCCAGCCATTTAATCAATATGTTGCAGCTATCTAGCTTCTGTATCTGTAGAGTAGGGAGGGTGAGTGTAGGCCCACTGCACTTAGGCCAAGACTCACCGAGCACACACTCTCTTATTGACGATAACTCCGGACAATCGCATAAGACATGCCTGACAGTTTCATCTTCCTGTTCACACATCCTGCATAGAGGTGTGTCCACAAGCCCCATAGTATGGAGGTGTTTCCTTCGTTGACAGTGGCCAGTCAGATAATATCCAACTGTTAAACGTAGGTTTTTCCTGGTCATCGCCAGCTTCCCAGGGTCGCCCAGTGTGATCCAGGCAAGACTGCATCCTCTGATTCCATCCCATCTCTTAAGTGATTGAGCATGGGTGTAATGTTTGGCTAGTTCCGCAATTGTCGAAGTCGTTAGGCCGTAGGTGTCACTGGGTCCTAAAATTTTTAGTCCAGCCGCTTCCTTGGCTAAAGAATCGGCAAAGCGATTACCTTTACTTCTGTCGTGCCCTTAAACTCACCTCAGGATAATATTGTTATCTGCCGAGGCGTTAGCTATGTCGCAGCTATCTAGCTTAATTAGCTAACCTCTTTACTAAAAAGTGCTGTTCAACCATGATATTCAGCCATTTGATCAAACAGTTGGGCAAATGACCTAGATCATGACATTTCATAACTTGCCCAGTCTGTTCATAGCAGTTCATAATTTAATGGAAGCGGTGACAATAATAATGTGAATCTAGCTGTGACTCACTCAAGCAGATCATTGATTAATTTATCGAGAAGGGCAAGGAAAATAATTGAAGAAGCTATACAGAATGCAAAGGGTGAATAGAATGGTAATTTTTCCTTCTCCTTCTTTAAAAATCAACCAAAATGAGGTTGAAATTGACAGTTTATACTTTTATAAATGTGGCAATGTCCACATTTAGACACTCCTCTATTTTAATTCTGTATGTCATCCTATCGCATGAGCCTGCTAGTTTCGTACCTTAATTTGAAATTAATAAGATTAGGACTATATAAAAAAATTAAATTGAGTACCTTTTCTTTTACGTTTTCAAAAGATGACGGACTGACAACTGAAAAACATACTAAGAAGACATCAGTTTGTGGATAGCTCAATGGGCGAAGTCGATCGTAATCTTCCTGTCCTGAAAATAAAATATAAGAGTAGAAAGAGATATATTTATTTTTTGTTATAAAGAATATACAGTATGCGAAAAGTCTATCGAGTCCATTCCATTTACACAAGTACGACAAGAAGAATATGAGAAAAGCTGCTTGAAAGAGAGAGAAGAATAATTGTGGGCGTATCTAGTTCATCCGAGGCTGGGAGAATGACGAGAGCTGAATGGATGAACCTCGGATGAACTAGATACGCCCACAATTATTCTACTCTCTCTTTCAAGCAGTTTTTCTCATATTTTCCTTGTCGTACTTGTGTAAATGGAATGGACTCGATAGACTTTTTGCATACTGTAGATTCCAAAAAATTATAAAATCATTTGAATGAAAAAAATTGGCTGACAAATTAAGGTTTTGCAGCTCACATTTAATCACAAATTAATTGTTTCAACTCTTACTACTTGGATTCTTTCCATAGTTATTAAATAAAGGAAATAAACAATTACATTTACTTAATAGTTTTTAAATTATCATATTACAAGATAAAAAGAAAAATCCCAAAAAACCTCTTCAAACTCAAGTATAGAACACACAGATTATAAAATAAATGTCTCATTAAATCTTTAGATTTAACAAAATTACAATTACTCTCTTGATAATTTAATCAGTAGAAAGCCTCATTTTTACAAATATTGCTTCTGCTTATATTTATTAGAATGAAAAATGGTATCATCACTTCATAAAATTTCATACAAAGATTCATAAACATACTTCAACTATTCAAGTCAGAGGGAAAAACAAATTTTGGGGCAAATTTTCAAAGATTCACTTTTTCATGTAACCTTATCCTTAAAAACTACCATACTGAACATTTTTATCTGGTTCAAATATCAGATAAGATAAATTATATGCTTTGTCTTAGGTAAAATTGTTTTAAATGTTATAAATTCAACAAAAATAAATAGTAAACTAATTAAATTAAATTATACCAAGATACCAGTGTATGACTGACATTGCAAAAAATAAGTGGTACTCATTATTTGTGAAAAGATTGCAGTTTATTCAAATTTTCCAGTGTAAAATCCAAGATTTTTTTTTTGCTGAAAAAATATGATTTTCCATATTTTCCTGTATTTAAATTGTATTATTAAAAACATCAAATTAAATAGTTGCCATTGAAATTTTGAAAAAAAAACTTTTAGTATTTTCCTCTGGAATTTCCTAATGACCCACAAATTTTTCAACAGATAATCTTAAAAGTAGGTAGGTACTACCGATTTTTTGCCAAATCAGTCAAATACTCATGTCTGTATGGTTCACCAGACCCAAATTAAATTATTTTACGTACCTAGCAGATATTATTAATATATTATTCAACTATAACAATTAATGTTAGGCCTACAACAAATCAAAATCAATTCCCAGAGGTTAAGCATATAGGTATGACCTACTTAATTTGAATATATTATTGTAATAACTGACCTAAACTTTTCAATCATTTGACATATTTGTAAGTAAAATACAACTTACCCGCAGTATCAAATAAACCTAATGTATAAGGTTCTCCTCCTATCATAACAGTCACAGCATAATTATCAAAAACTGTTGGGACATATTCAGAAGGAAACTTATTTGTAGTATAACTGAAATATAATAAATTAAATGCATTTCTTTAAAATGTGTACATACATGTAACAAAAAATGTATTCCCTACTACATAAATAACAACTCGAATAACAAGTTCTAAGTAAAGCAGTATATTAATTAATTATCTAATTGAAAAAAGTTATCAAAAGTGACTGATAAGTGGATAAATATTATGTTACACCAATTTTATTTATATTGTTGTTGTATTTAATAAAAAAAATTGATGGTTTTGCATCATACAGTCCTGAAAATGAGAAATTTATGACAGCTTCAATGATATAAAGTTAACTACTTGTTTGTATGTAATTGAATTTGGATAATTGTTATAACAATTAAAATGGCTTACCTAATTAATAAACAAGTTTTACCAACAGCTCCATCGCCAACCACTACACATTTAATCGTCTGCATGTTAAATACTGAAAAAAATGTTTATATTAACTTCAACAAATTCAAGTACCAGAAATGTGTTAGATTGATCCATTCAACTTTTAAAACGCTTTAAAATTAATCAGATTATATAAAGGAAAATAGTCCGGAAATGTGTCAAGACATGGTTAGGATTTGACAAAATATTTTCAAGAATTCTGCCATTTTTGTGCATTTCCAGCGTCATTTCACGTGAATATTACAGTTCCGAAAACATTTCTTTACTTTTATAATCTGATATTCAATAAATCATTCTAATTATAACTTTCTTACTTACCTTAATTATTGAAATATTGTAAAAAGCAACCTAAAAATTATTAAAAACTATAATAAAACTGCACTTTTGGGTTGGGTTCACGTAAACGAATTCCTAGCAGTTTTACAACCCGACGAGTTTTAGCGACATCTATTCTTGACAATGTAAACTATCTTGGACAACCATAGATATTATTACTATTTGTCCATCAAAAATCTCATTTTAAAATTCATTATAATAGCTAATTTTTATTGGAGGATGCCAATTCCAATTATCACTCATTATCGACTTAACGAAACGTTTTTTACTAATGAGACTGCTCCTTTTATTTTAAAAATATATTGATTTGACATTTGCCACATGACACACTAGCTGACATTAGTGAAACGTCAATGTCCATAAAATATTTTGAAGTATTTTATGTCAATGTCATACGAATGAAATAAGGTTATGTTTATAAAATAAAATAAGTTAAAAAACAGCTTATTTACTAACAAGAAGTTTCTATAATTTTACATAATATATCATTAGGATTCAATATGAAGAAGTTTCCATCCAAGAACGCTTTTATTGACAAACTACATAGAGGATTTGTGTATTCATGCCTTGCACTAACTTTGTATTCTGGTACATATATTGCCGTACACTATTACAATTATTTTACTCAAGTTAGACCTGAAAAAGACCAAAAAAGTATCTTAGAAAACCAGCAACTATTAGCAGAAGGAGCCTCTCCAGATTCGGCACCTTTGGTAGCTTAGTATTTCGTTGTTATTAAGAGTACATATTAATAGATTGTGTTATTAGTTCTTGTGTTTTATTATCACATTATTTTTTATAATTCGATTCAGATTTCAAATATTTAATTTGAGGAAACATCCATAATAGCACACCCATTTAATAATAATTGAATCAAAAGCCACAAAATGTAAGGTGGGGTAATTACAAGGCTAGCTCAATATATTTGGTTTAATATTAATGAATTAAATATTATACTTTCTTGAGTTATAATTCAACTAACGTGAATAATATGGTTCATTGATTCCAGTAAACAAAGTAATTTTGTATTATTTATTATTTTCATTCATTTGTATTCCAATTTTAATAACTAGTCAAACTTTATTACTCCATCCTTGTATATTCAAGATGGCGATTGACTTGAAAGGTGAATTTTGCTGTTGATTTAAATTGTTTCTTTATATTTGGATGTAAAACGATGAGTTCTAGAAGGTAAATTTATTTAAATTCTCTAATTAATGTTTTATAACAAAAGTAATAATAATGTTACTAGATATGAACTCTAAAAATACAATTTGCATGAAAACACAAACATGTAGGTACTCTTTGAACCTTCATCAAATATATTTTTGTTTAAAAAACCACAATTTTGTACATTTTCCTATTTCTAGATGGTTTTGGCCCACAATCAGTGGAATTGAAGCAGAAAGATTGTTAATGGAAATAGGGTTGGACTGCAGTTTTTTAGCTCGACCCAGTTCTTCCAACCCCGGTGATTTTACCTTATCTGTCAGGTAAGTTGTATGAGCAATAGCTTTAAAATAGTAGAGTGTATTGCAGTGTAAAGCCATTAAACATAAACATTTACCTAAAAGTGTTTTTAATCAACCCGTTAATTTTGACAGTTTGTATTTGTATAAAACTGGTTTGTATATTATTTTATCAAGCTTAGAGATTTAAAATGCCTGTGAACTTTAAACAATCCTACAGCTTTTGATGAGAAAACATACACTTTCACTTGTGTCTTAGTGCCATAAATACCGATAAATACTAATTGAATCATCCCATTAATTAACCTCGATATTAACCTAGTATGTAGGTATACTTGATACTTGCAAATATAATCATAAATGCAATTAATAAGTATGAATATATAATTTTATTGCTTCCACTCATTTCTTGTTGTGTATACTGTTTAAAACTGGACTAATCTTGGTTTCAGACGCAATGGAGAAGTTACTCACATCAAGATTCAGAACTCTGGTGATTTTTATGACTTGTATGGTGGAGAAAAATTTGCTACTCTATCTGAATTGGTTCAGTATTACACTGAGAAACAAGGACAATTGAAAGAGAAAAATGGAGAAATCATTGAACTGAAGTATCCACTTAATTGTGCAGATCCAACTACAGAACGGTGAGTCTTTAAATTATTCCATGTTTTATTACATTTAACTGTAAACTGTATTTTATCTATACAATGTTGAGGAAAATAAACATATCCATTAGTTATTTTAAACAATTAATGGTTCATTATTCTTATTTAAACAATGGACATGTAGGTACTTTTAACTTAAGACAATCAGTTTCCTGTGTGACTCATGTATTTAATAAAAACCAAGCTTGTTGGACAACTTACATACATCCCTCTTTGCATTTTTAATAACCCATCGATCAATGGTGCTTGCTACATTATGGAAAATTAAAAAAAAAACAGGATATGATTATTGTTTTCCAAATATAGTTGATATAGACCAGTGCTTATGTATTAATTGATAATTATCAATAGTATTTTACAATTTTCATTAATTTTTTTATTAAATAGTAGAACTAATCAACAGTTGAGAAAGGATCCAAACAGTAAATTCTATTGATTAGTTGACTGTTTTCTGAAAAAATGTTATTTTTCAAAAAGCTTGTTGTTGAAGTGAACCGTAAAAAATACATACCTTGCCATTTAAAATCGCCAATTGGCATGTACCTTCCTGATCATAGTCAAATATTTATCTAGTTTCTAAATTGTCTTCAATCACTATCGGCTTCCTTTGTGATTTTGATCTTATTCTTATTTTATCTTCAAAGTTCAAGATCCAGTACCAATAAAATTAAACTTGGTCCACCTTGGATCTTTAATAGTTCACCCTTGATCATAGTTAAATAACTATCTTGTTTTGGAATTATCATAAATATCTCAATCAAGTATGCTTCCCATTTCATTTTGATTGTTTCCTTATCGTATGCTTGAAGTCTAAAGTCCAATAACCGCTAAATTAATGTGTAGTCACTTTGCTATTATACTGAATCTAATGCACAAAATATAACTGAAGTCAGTTCAAAAACAAAGAAGCTGTGCTCAAAATACCATAAAAATATAACGTATATTAAGCTGCGGGGGCCATTTTGGAGAGCACGATCCGGACCCGGCTCATAATTTGTTGCTAATTTGTTACCAAATAATTGATTTTGTTGCTCCAGCGGTTGCCGAAAAACGCGTGGTCCCCTACCGTAATATTAACTTGGGGTAGCCAAGTGCAAGATCACGGTAACGGAGGAAGCTAGCAATACGAGCCTGGTGCCATATTTTGTTGCTAATTTGTTGCTTTCAGATGGTATGATCCATTTTTCTCGGAAATATCCCCAAGTCGTTGAACTTGATAATTCTCCTTTTGGGTTATTTGTAGTATTAAGTTACGGTGGCCAACTGCGATATCTCGGGAGCCAGACGAGTTAGCGACACGAACCAAGCGGCATATTTTGTTGCTATTTTGTTGCTTTAAGGTGGCTTTACCGAAAAATTACAAAAACCACCCCTACATGTCAAACTCACCCCTTGCTACTGCGATATTAAACTGAGACAGCTATTTGCCATATCTCGAGACTAAAATTAGTTGCTCGAACGAGTTCCGTGACGTATTTTGTTGTTATATAGTTGCTATAAAATGGCTTTATCGAGGGATCTGTATCTGTAAGAATTTGAAGAGTGGCTGACCCCCACAGCACTTAGGCCACAATTGGCCCATTGTGCATCCTTCTGAGGTTCAGACTTCCTTCTGGCTCGTCATCCAGACTACTTGTTTGAAGTAGGCGATAACGTCGCCGGAAGTAAGCTCCCCCATGCTGGCTTGTGTTAGCCTGTACTCGACGAATACAGAAAACCTTAATTGAGACAGTGTCGGAAATTCACAAAGAATGTGTTCGACAGTTTCATCTTCCTGTTCACATCCCCTACAGAGTGAAGTGTCAGACAGACCCAGTCTGTAAAGGTGTTTTCGTAGGTGGCAGTGACCGGTCAGAATACCCGTGGCTGTCCGAATGTTCTGTCTGTTCATAGTCACGTATTTTTTGGCTACTTTGCTGTCCGGATACTGCAGCAGCTCCTTGGCAAGCCTGCAACCTTCTGCATCGTCCCATCTACCCTTAAACTTATCAAGGGAGTGTTCCTTTATTAGGTCAATCATAGCCGACGCCGACAGACCAATGAAAGTGCCAGGTCCCAAGTGTTTTTGGGAGGCTGCTTTCCTGGCTAGTGAGTCGGCAATGTGGTTACCTTTCGATTTACTTTGGCCCTTGATCCAGCCTAGAGTGACTTCGTTGTTGCTACAGGCTTCGATCAGGGACAGGTGACACTCCAGTACTAGGCCTGATGTGATATGTGGTCTGTTCAGGGCTAGTAGTGCTTGTCTACTATCCGTAAGGATGTGAATTTTATTACCTGTGGTGTTTCTTTTGGTAATCTCTTTTGCGGCGATGTAGATAGCAGTGAGCTCTATTTGAGCAACGCTGACATTACAGCCCATCGCCCATTTGATGTTTAGATTCAGAGATCTGGAGTAAACTCCACATCCTGAGCCCATATTGGTTTTAGAGCCATCCGTGAAGATGCGGAGTGCGCCTTCTTCTGGTGTGTCTTGTGTGTTATATTTAATGATTACCTTGTAGGGCCTGTGAAAGGCATATTGTGGTGAAATTGCGTTCGTATTTGCCTGCAGCAGTGGGACCTCATTGAGTGCCTCACGCCATAGGTTAGGTTAGGTTAGGTTTGTGGTGAGTGGGTCTATAAGGCACTCCACTGCGACTCACAAGAGTCTATTGTGGCTCACACCTATTCAGATTTCACCAAACAAATTCAGCTTTTTAACAAAGCCGATTATTTTATTTGGTGAATGATATTTCAGGTCCGAGGGCGAGAGAGAGACCCTGCCAAACATCAGATACCTGATTCGAGCCGCGGCGGGGCAGGCACAGATTATATGCTCTGCTGTTTCATCATCTTCCAAACAAAGACGGCAAGTCGGATCTTCCGACAGTCCAAGTTTTAGCATATGATGATTCAGATGACAGTGGCCTGTTAGACAACGTAGGTCATGCCTGCTATGGTCTAACATTTGTTTGGAGACATACTTCGAAGGATGTATAAAAGCCTTTGAATGAACCAATCCTGGTAAGTTATGCCAGAAGTCTAAAGCTCTTCTTGCTGTCCAGGTATTTAGTGTTTGTTTGGCAAAACTTATTGCGATGCCAATTGTGGGTTCTGGTCCGATAGAAACACGTGCGTACCCTCCCTTGCAAGAAAGTCTGCCTTCTCGTTTCCTTCCATGCCAGAATGGCCAGGGATCCAGACCATCAATACTTTATTGAGTTCTCCTATTGAAGAGAGTCTTTTTTGGCAGTCTAAAACCAATTTCGACGTTACACGGCAAGAGCTAAGTGCTTTTAAAGCCGCTTGGCTGTCCGAGAAAATTTTTATTGTTCTATGTATGAGATTGGCTTGCTCCACTCTCTCCACACATGAAACAATGGCGTAGGTTACGTCTCAATCTACCAGATTCTACGTCAGGTTGTATACCGGTAGAACGTAAGCGTGTCATGGTCATCAAATTAACCTCCATATGTATGTCAAGGGGAGTGAGACCAAGGATCACCTCCATCGCTCTGGTTGGTGTGCTTCTCATGCCTCCTGTTGTATTGAGGCATGCTGTTCTCTGAATTTGATCCAGTTTACGGATGACTGTCAGCAGGTTTGCTTTAACTCCCCAGGCAATCGCGCCGCACGTTAGCATAGGTAGTGTAGATCCAGGCAGTAACCCTGGGTGACATTCCCCAGGTACGGCCGATGGTTCTGCGACACTGTTCATAAGAAATGTATGCTTTTTTTACTCTGTTTTCTAGATGAGAGTTCCATGTTAATTTACTGTCAAATGTGAGGGTTTCTAACAACAACAACCCCTCTTGTCAACTCACCCTCGCCATTTTGCCCAAACTTGGTACGAATCAGAGATATCCTAATCAGTTTGACGACATATTTTGTTGCGAATTTTTGCTGCAAATAGGTCTAGCTCTTGAAATTTGGAAGCAGCCCTTACGAGCACAAATCACCGCTTAGTTTAATTACGATACTAAGCTGCCGCAGCTTTATATCTCAGTAGGATAGGACATTTTTGGAGATTTTTTAATTATACCATCGTAAAGCAACAAATTCGCAAGAAAATATGCCGGCTGGTTCGTGTCACTAGCTCGTCATGCTCCCGAGTTACTGCAAGTAGTCGCGAAAGTGAGTTTGACATGTAGGAGTGGTTTTTGGAATTTTCTAGTAAAGCCACCTTAAAGCAACAAAATATGCCGCCTGGCTCGTGTCGCTAGCCAATTATTTGGTAACAAATTTGCAACAAAGTAGCAACAAATTATGAGCCGGGTTCAAAATGGCCCCAGCAGCTTAATATACGTAAAAATATATGAATATACACTTCTTAGAAGTTGGTTAAACAATCAGAGAGAACCATAAACTATTTGCCAAAATTTGTTAAAATTCAACAGTCTGTGAGCTTTTATCATACCTAAATTGGTTAGTTTAACAAAGATTAAGCAATTTAACAGTCTGATTGGATGTAAATCAGTTGAGAATATTTATTCCTTGAATCATATTTACAAAATAGTGAATTGTAGTGTAGTATGCAAAAAAAATGTTTAAGTGATGGTATTTACACTTGAACTGAGTCTTTGAACCATTTCCCATGTTATCTTCTACCATTCCAGAAGCTTCATGTCTTCTATATAGCCAATGGCCTATGTAGAAAACACAAATCCCCTGAAGTTGAGTATGTGAGTTCACATTTTCTGCATATAGGTTCACTAACTTTCCCATTTTGTGCAGATGCTTCCTCAGGGTGCAGTATCCAGTCACCAGGTCAGTAACTGTCTTCAAATGTCTCTTACCCAGTTTCAATAGCCTGGATGGGAGCTCCTTTTCTACCCTGTTCAGTAAACTCTTTGTATGGAGGTTCCCTTGTTCCAACTTCCCTTTGATTTGGTGTTCCCTATCCTCTAGCCTCTTATGCATTATTTTGTGATTTCACAAAACGGTTCCAAACCTTTGAAGTCTCCTTTACAACCTTCTTCAGCTAACTGGTCCCCCATTTTATTACCTGCAATAACTCTCATGTGCTGGCACCCATATTAGCTGCGGGTGTAATTTGGGCGCTAACCATCCTTCTTTACCTGTCTGACCAAGAAGGGTAGATAATCCGACATGTATTTTGGGCGCTAAGAAGTGCAGGTAGGTCCAGTCATAAAATAACTCTTTATCTTAATAATTTTACCACCAATATTTGGAAAAACCCAATAGTTTTCTATTTCTTATTTTCTGATATTTTTATACATAGTTACAATTTGATCAACCGGGTTTGGGCCTGGGTTTTTTTGCTTTTTTTTAGTTTTCTATTTCTTATTTTCAGTCGGTTAGAGCCCAAAATACACATAGGATTAAAATGACCCTTCGGTCTTGGCGCCCAGTTTACATGTTGTAAAAAGTGCATTAATCTTTTAGCGCCCAAATTTTATCCGCCCCATATTAGATACACTTTCTTATTCCTTGCCAGCCTGTTAAGGGATTTTTTGCAGTTATTATACCAGTCTAGTCCTAGCTGCTAGATAACTGATATCCTGTCAGTGAATATTTTTATATTATGCTCTCCTTGTTTTGGAATTGAAGAATAAATTTATTTGTTGATTATAGTGTGTTGTCAGTATAGCTGGTTATTCATCCCACGGTGACCTGGTACCCACTCCAGTGTTACACTGTTCCGAGTCGCCAATCTTCTAAGTTCTCCGCCGCATTCCCATACTAGCCGAGATGTCACCCTATAGCTCTGAAGTGCTTTAAGGGCAGCTTGACTGTCACTGTAGATCCTGATCTGCCTGTTGTTGTAGGCTCTCATATTATTTGCCCTTGCACATGCAAGTATTGCATAGACCTCTGCTTGAAATACAGAGGCGTATTTTCCTAGCGAGACGATTCCTTCATATTTGCTCGTCTTGCTGTATATGCCCGCTCCAGTGCCGAGTTCATTTTTTGATCCTTCTGTATACCAGATCAGTTCATTCGCTCTACTAAGTGGTGGTGCGTTCTCTTCCTCAAGCTCCTCTCGATCTTTGATGACAATCTCGAAGTTCCTGCGAAAGATATATCTGGTGGTCATGTGGTCTGTTGGCATTTTGATAATGTCATCATCCACATGCCTTATCTCTGTGTGTCCTCTCCCATGTGCCACGTCATGGTCTGATGCTTTTTCCAGTCGGGTTAGTGCTGCCCTTGCTTCGCACGTTATGACTCAATGTAGAGGAGGAAGGTCTAGCATTGTCTCCAGCGCCGCTGTAGGAGCTGTCCTCATTGCCCCTGTAATGCCAATGCATGCAAGTCTTTGGACCTTGCTTAGTTTTAGCATAGCAGAGAATTGTCTGAACTTTGGCCACCATACCAGAGATGCATATGTGATTCTGGGAATAAACCATTTTGTACAGTACATTGCTGGTACCATGCGGGGTCTAAGTCCCCATTTAGTGCCGTAAGTGCGTCTGGCAACCATGAAGGTCACCTCTGCTATCTTGATCAAGTGCTGAAAGTGTCGGTTCCAAGTTAAGCCTGGGTCTAGGATAACCCCAAGATATTTTACTTCATCCGACAATCGTATTGGTTCACCTTGAAGCGTCAGAGGGCCAAGTCCTTCCCTTTTTCTTCTTCTGGTGAACGCAGTTATCTGTGTTTTTGAAGGACTAATACGTAGCCCTTCTTTTACAGTCCAGCCTGTTACTACATTTAAAGCCATATGGAGTCTGTCTCTGGTTGTACTGTTGTATTTACCTTGTGATAGAATTACCAGGTCGTCTGCATATCCTATGGTGTTAAATCCTTCTCTTTGTAGGGTTCTGATGAGCCCGTCCATGACCAGGTTCCACAGCAGCGGGGATAGTACTCCCCACTGCGGACAACCCCTGGTTGCACGTACGGCCATTGTCTCCCCCATCAGAGTTGATTCTATGAGCCTGCTTCTGAACATGCAGTCTATCCACCTGCAGCTCGTAGCATCGATCCCAGAATTCCTCGTCGCCTTAGCTATAGATTCATAGGAGGTGTTGTCAAAAGCTCCTTCTATATCAAGAAAGGCTGCGAGCAATACCTCTTTTTTCCAGCACGTATTCAGCTCTTTTTATGAGTTAATGTAATGCTGCTTCGGTTGATTTTTTCTCTCTGTATGCATATTGATCTCGGTGTATTGGTCTTGTAGCAAGTATACCGTCTCTGATATGTCTGTCGAGAAGTTTCTCAAGAGTCTTCAGGAAAAATGACATTAGACTGATTGGTCTCAGAGCTTTAGCCGTGTCCTGTCCAGATTTTCCAGGTTTTGGTATAAATGTAGCTCTGATGCGATGCCAGGTTCTTGGATTATGCCCTAGAGCTAGGCTAGCTCTGAGCAATTCACTTACCCTGTAGTACAGTGTGTTGCCTCCTTTTTGGAGTAGGATAGGATAAATCCCGTCTTTTTATGAAGTTAAACTTTTAACACTTTCTATACACACCCTGTATAATATGAAAAAAATTTTCAACATAGATTCAAATAGGTTTGACCTTGCTAAAAGCAACCGAACAGAATCCATTTTCATATCTTCAAGGGAATCCTCTTAAAAAAATAATTTGTAATGGTCTGCAACCGTCAAATTTTTTACAAAAAAATTAATAACTCAAAAAATATGCATTTTTCGAAAAAAGTTTTAAGTCAAAAGTATACTAAAAGTTTACGTAGATTTTAAAAATGTATTAATATACAGGGTGTTTCTCTTAAAATAACAAAGTGACAGTCGACTTCCGGTAGAACCGGAAGTCTGCCAACTTTGAAAATATTTTAGTTAAGAAGATCGCATCCGAAAACTGAAACGTAGGAGTTTTCATGAATTTACTATAAGTATTTTGCCATATACAGATAGTTTTAACTCGTCGTGGGACACCCTGTATAATGGTCTAATATTTCACCCAATTTAAACCAACAAGATTTGTTTATTGATACAGACAAATGTTTATAACTTAGGCCCGGTTTCCCATCTCGTTTTAAACTCGGTTTAAATCTATATCAATAAAATATATCTATAAAATCAGAGTTCAACCCATGCTAGTTAACTACTGATTTGTCCTAGGCATAAGTTAACTGGCCCTTGGTGGCCAGTTATCCTATAGTATAAATTTATCCCAGCCAAAGTGAACAAAAAATTAACCATTTTTTTTGGTTTTCATATTCATTTTCAACTATCTATAATAAATCCTACTGGCGTTATTAAATTCCTGCTTAATTTGTTGCAAAGCAGCTTCCTTTTCTTGAGCAGACACAAAGTCCGTTTTCTTACATTCCACCACACTTTTGTGCTTATTTACTAGCTCCAATAACAACTTCACCTCTGTCTCTTTAAAGTTCTTGCTTCTACTTTTTTCGCGAACTGCTGGGTTCTCCATAACAATTTACAACACTAGGCCAAGAGCTTAAACACAAAGATCTTAGGCTAATAAAAAGAGAAAATTTACAAATATCTTTGAGAAATTATTCGATTACTGATCAGTGACAACATGGACAAACTGCGAACATAACCTCCAAAACAAACAAAATCGTTTGTCGTCAGCAAACATTTAGGACAATTTATACTAACAGGGCTGCCAACGTCCTAGCTGGAGAGGATAAAATAAATGGATCACAAAAATTATATGGGAAACCGGAGGGTGGGTTAAACCTTTATGTACAAACTATCCTAGGTTAGTTTCCCCTAAGAATAAATAGATAGATGGGAAACCGGGCCTTAATAAGACTTTTTTCAACAGAAAATGTTATTTTTTATAAATCTACTCCATAAACATTGTTATAACAAATGATCCAGCTGACTAAACAACAAAAACACTTCATTTAAATGCATTGCTCAAGATATTTAAGAAATATTCACAAAAATCATACAGTTATTTATAAACATAATAATGAAAGAGAAATGGTAATTGTCACTGGTCTATGGTGGAGACGTGGTTACAAGCATATCATCCACTGTTTCAGATTGATTATTATGCATGACGTTTGTTGGATAGTTCGCCTGTTGAATTGTTAATAGGGGAATTACTTGAATAATTATTAATGAAACAAAATTAATGGCGAAAATATGGTACGAATTTTTACATATATTTATTATTTGCAAGGTAAAACTTATGTTAATTATAGACATTGCAAGGTTATTATTATAATCAAGATTTATTTGAATGTTGATTTGGTTTTACAAAATATTTCTTATATTAAAATTGCATATACCTTATCCTTAGAACAGGGTTTCTTAACCTTTTTGCAGTCACGGACCACTTTCACAATTTAAACTATTCCACGGACCCCAGCCATAAATATTTTTGGAAATAAAAAAAGTCTTATTTGTATTAATCAAAAATTCTTTTATTGGCACTTTTAATACACTTACTACTATGTTAATGAGAAGGTTGCTGCTGTTTGGCCTCAATGAGAACGTTAAATTGTGGGACAGTCTTCGACAAGGCAAGGCGCATGTCATCTGCGACGTTTAATCGGTTGCGACTTTTTGTTTTTATTGATACCAGAACCGAGAACCCTGCCTCGCAAAGATACGTAGTAGCAAATGATATCAGAACAGACATAGCACGCTTGACAAGAAGAGGATAAGCTTGACTCAAAGAGCACCAAAACTCGTCAAGATCTTTTGCATGAAATTCAGCTTTCAAAACTTCTTTAGATCTCATGTCAATTAAGTCATCTTTAATAAGATCGTCGTCGCTGATATTATCAATATCGATTAAAAATGGACTCCGCACCCACGTTTCTTTTTCAAGCGATTCTGAGCTAAAATAACCTTCAAAAGACGTCTGCAATGTTTCCAGATGCTTACGTACCTCCTGTACCATTTTTGTCGTATTTACGTCACCTTGTTTTATCAACTCTTCCAGCATCGGAAAATTTGCTAAGTTACCTGTTTCCACTCTCCTTTTCCAAAGTGGCAGTTTACCTAAAAATCCTTTTAACCGTTCAGAGGCATCTACGATGGTGACAGCAGGACCCTGAAGAGACTGGTTAATTTCGTTCAAATGAGTAAATATATCTACCAAGTACGCTAGCCCTTGTACAAAATCTTCACTCTCAAGATATGCATACAATGAATTTTCTTTGCCTTTTAGAAAAAGTAACACTTCTTCTCGCAACTCGAACAAGCGCTTCAGAACTTGTCCTCTTGACAGCCAACGAACTTAAATAAATAAAGCAATACTTCATGTTCTGACCCCATTTCTTGACAAAGCCTTTTAAACAGGCGGTGGTTTAAGGCTCTTGCTCTTATGAAGTTTATTATTTTGACGCATGTAGACATAACTTCCTTCAGAAAAGTAGGCAAAGTTCGTGAAGCCAAGGCATGTCGATGTAAGATACAATGAGTACTTGTAACTTGAGGGATCTCTTTCTTGATCAAAGCCGTAAAACCAGATGTGTTACCAAGCATTGCAGGAGCTCCATTGGTGCATATACTACCAAGTTTAGTCTTCCAATCTACATTTTGTTCGATGAAAAATCTTTTTATCATTTCAAAGACATCTGAAGCCTTCGTAGTTTCTAAAAGTGAGTGGCAAAAAAGAAACTCTTCTTTGATAAGACGCGTGTCATGTTTTACGTAACGGACAAACACCAAGAGTTGGCTGCATTGTGATACATCGGTGCTTTCATCCAATTGCATACTGAACGGAAACGGCGAAGCATTCAATTCTTCAATAACCTGCTTCAAAACATTTGACGACATTTCAACAATTCTAGAATGAATTACATCGTTTGATAAGGGAACAGCTTCAACCTTCTTTTTTTCATCCTTACCACACACAATTTCCACAATATCCAGAGCACAAGGCTTTACTAACGTTTCCGCGATAGTGTGTGGCTTCTTTTGCTGAGCAATACGGTAAGCGACCTTGTACGATGCCTCAAGACATGGTTTTTGTGTCGGAGTGAATCCTAATTTAGGTAAAGTGCCGGCTTTTTCAAACCGAGCTCTCTTAGTACGAAAATCTTCAATACTGTCAGATACATTTCCAGGGTGGACAATTCTAAGATGTTCCGACAACTTTGCTGGCTTCATACTTCCATTAGCAAGCACTTTACCACATAAAAAGCACTGCGGTTTTTGAGTTCCATCATGTTCAGTTTTGAAAGTAAATCCAAAGTTGACATAAGAATCATTATACTTTCGTTTTTTTGACATTTTCTTAAACACTGAAACAATGTAATACAATTACTCTACTTTACTGTATTACTGTCACACGATTGAATATGTTTATGTATAAAAAAAAACTTATTAGTTCCTTTTTTACTTACCTTTTTTACGAAGAAATTAACTTATAAAAATAATAATTAAAACAATGCAAGTTATGTTTTTGATTTGCCGTGCGGCGCGCAGCGTGGCTAAATAAACTCGTTTGCTTGTATCGCGGGAGTGAGTGAGTGAGCGGGAACGGCGCGGAAGGTGGGGCGGGACGCGGCGACACGTAGTAAGTCACTGGCCAATTCGCTCATGTCGCCGGCGCCGTGACGACGTGTTGCGTCTGGTATGAGAGCATCGTCGATACGGGGCGGAAGGAACTTTTTTGGAACCGATTGCTTTTGTTCTTATTCGCTTTTTTTATTATTGAAGCTACCCGACAAAGTCTCGTCGAGTTTACTACACAATTTCCTAATAAATATGTTTAGACTGACTGATCTACTGCGGACCCCCGATACACATGCTACGGACCCCTAAGGGGTCCATGGACCCCACGTTAAGAAACCCTGCCTTAGAAGATGAGAGAATCCTTTTTTCTGTGATAGTTAAAGGCTCCCTAGCTTCTATGAAATTAATAAAAGAATCAAATTATTATCTATTACTGAGTAGAATACAAATCTTTTACATGGTTGCATGATTGTAAGAAAAGGTGTATTTATTTATTTTCATGCAAAATTCAAAATTAGATTAAGTCTCACTCATCTTCCTACATACAGAGTCCGGCAAAAGTCTGGAACCGGACAAATATCGAAGAAAATGTGAATTTTGAAAATAATATTTGTATACCACAAATTTTACTCCATCTTTATCTATAATTTGAAAATATTTTGAAATATACAGGGTATTCCAATGAGGTGTGGCGTATCAAAGTTATATTTTTTCTTTTAGACCACCCTTTATTTTATTGCATTTTCTGATTGCCCCTAAAAAATATGATACTTTTTGATGATGGTTCCCTATACCTAAATACAGAGGGCTCCGAGTTATGCTGACTTTTTTAAAAAGGTAAACATCTCGAAAAAAATTAATAACTCATTGATATGACAAATTCCAGCAAATTTTCTCTTAAATCTAAATAGTTGGAGATTCGTTGAATGTATTCCACGATGGAGTACAAACTATCTCTTTACAGGGTGTTCAGAATTTTCAGTTTCATTATTAGATCATTTAATTTAACTTATTTTAAATGGAACACCCTATATTTTGATAATTCATCAAATTCAAAAAAATGTTGTCTTCAAAATGGTATGAGGTATTATACATTTCGTGCAATTTACAATTTTCCTAAATTGTATGCTAAATCGATTTTAAAATATCTGCAATTCTCTGTAAATTTCAAACTAGTGATCTTGACAAAGTTGTCGTAAGAAATTTAATAGATCACGTTTTAAGCCTCCAGAAAATATAGGGTTTTGCTATCCTATACCGAGTGGTTAAAAATATATAGCCACTCTCACAGAAAAATCACTATCCACTTAGACATTTTATGAAATAACAAAAAACAAAAAGTTTATTACTTTTAGTTTTTTGTTGTTAGTTCCGTTTTTATTCATGTTGTACTCTATTGTTCAAAATAATAATAATGAAACAATTCTTCAACATAACACTCGTATTGTGTGAAACTTTTTTTATTTTTTGTTATTTCATAAAATATCTAAGTGGATAGTGATTTTTCTGTGAGAGTGGCTATATCTTTTGAACCACTCGGTATAGGATAGCAAAACCGTTTTGTTAAAACGTGATCTATTTAGTTTCTTACAACTAGGCCAAGATCATTAGTTTGAAATTTAGAGAGAATTGCAGATGTTTTAAAATCGATTCAGCATAAAATTTAAGAAAATTGTAAATTGCACGAAAAGTATAATACCTAGGTACCTATAGATCACCCTAATACCATTCGGAAGACAACATATTTTTGAATTTGATGAATTATCAAAATATAGGGTGTTCCATTCAAAATAAGTCTGATACTGCACATTAAATGATCCAATAATGAAACTGAAAATTGTGAACACCCTCTAAAGAGATAGTTAGTACTCAATCGTGGAATATATTCAACGAATGTCCAATTATTTAGATTTAAGAGAATATTTGCTAAAATTTGTTATATCAATGAGTTATTAATTTGTTTCGAAATGTTCCCATTTTTAAAAAAGTCAGTATAACTCGGAACCCTCTGTATTTAGGTATAGGAAACCATTATAAAGAAGTATCATATGTTTTAGAGACAATCAGAAAATGCAATAAAATATAGGGTGTTCCATAAGAAAAAATATAACTTTGATACGCCACACTTTATTGGAACACCCTGTATAATTCAAAATATGTTCAAATTATAGTTTAAGTTGGAGTGAAATTTGTGGTATAAGAAGATCTCTCACAAAATCTATATTTTCTTCGATATTTGTCCGGTCCCGGACTTTTGCCGAACTCTGTATAACAGACAGTTTTTTCATCTTTGGTACATAAATAACTATTAAAAATATCTTTGACCTAAACTATTTCCTTTATATACGTAACTACATATTGTCCAAATAAAGTTAAACTTATTAAATATTTAATCAGTACACGTAATATTTTCCAACAACCAAAGAAAGCCGGTAATCGTCAACGGATTTCCTAATTTGGACTGACAAATCTATAAAATAATAATGACTAGATTTCATTCTTGGTAGCAGCAGATGACTAAATTTGTAAAGTAAGTAAATCTATATTTATTCGGAAGAATCGTAAAGAAAACTACACAATTTTATTAGGGCTGGGCAAAAAAATGTTCGGAGTTCTTAGAACAGAGCCGGCTTGAGCTTAAAAAAAGTGGAAATAGTGAATATAAAAGTTTTTTTCGAAAGATTTTGATTCGAAATAATTTTATGTCGCATTATACACCGGGACATTCTGTATACAGGTTGTTACCATTGTAATCTGGAATATTCTTTAATTTCAAGACAAAAAGGGTTTATAAACATGTGTGATATATTTTGTAGTTAATGATATACAGGGTAATCAACGGGCTCTGACTATAAGTGCAATTCGTTTCGAACATAATAGAGTAAGATCCCAGAGCGATTAGACATAACTTATTTTCAAATAGATGAAATGTTAGGTTCTCAGTAGCATCTCGTGTGCTTTGAATACCTGTAGTCCAGTAAACGAAGGTGTCAACATGGGCAACTGGTCCAGCAAGAGCAATTTTTTTTTTAATTTGCAGGTTATGGTAGGCACATTAAATTCCCAAAATGTCAGGTACCTGACCATTGTAGAAGGGTGGGAAAATGGCTCTGAAATTCCAGAAAATCCGTTTTCCCGCGATATCTGCCGAGATTTGACCACTGGAGAATTTTTGTTCGGACGAAAAATAAAGACCAGTTCCTTACCCACAAAAATGATTCTCAGCATTTTTTCGAAAAAATGGATAGTTTTCGAGATAAACGGCCCGAACGTCGACCCAAAATTGAGCTCCAGGCCGGCTTATAGAAAGGGCATGACGTCCCCAAGTAAAATACTAATTTCTTAATAATTCGCGTGAAAATCAATATTTTTTAATGAATCAAAGTGCGGGTGAAAGAAGGGATCTGTGGCTACTAAGGCGTGTTTTTATCCACTCAATTCGTGCTCCTGGGTCATTGGAAAACCAGGACAAAATTCGTCTTTGCTAGATTTTTTAATGCTTCCATGGGTTTTTCATATTATTTTTATTAACAGTTATTTCATTCAATCCTATTGGATAATGGTTCTTTGGGGGGTACTTTATTTATTCCGAAACAATGCTACCAATAATTCGCCCGTATTTTTTTTAATAATGTGTTTTCCAAGAGGCGATTTTTGTGGATTTTTGGATTGTTCCTGAGTGCTCTGGTTTATCGGGAATTTCTCGATAATTAACTGCCAAACCCGCTTATAATTGATATTGGGAGAAAGGTTAGATTATCCTCTTGCCGAAGGTATGATTTTTTTTGGCCCAGACCCCTGGGTTTTCAGGAAAATCGGGAAAATTTCCAGTTTCCTGAGGGAAGACAGCTATTCTTCTGAGTTTTTTCGAGCAGTTTTTTCTCTTTACAGTAAAATTCTTCCCGGTCAAGCATCATACACGATGAAAGGTCACATTCTGAACTTTCCTTTGATATGTGTATCAAGTATTTTATTTGATGCATTAAAAAGAAATTTGTTTCTAAATTTGTTGTAATGGGTGTCTCATTTTATTCTCGCATGCCGCCACGCCACCTATCTATAGTGTGGTCGACGGCGTCTGCTATAGTGCGTGTACACGTGGATGCTTTCTGCCGCATTGTTTGTTCACAACTGACAATTTTACATGTGAACACTACCTCTTCCGTGATTTTTATGGAATAAATTAGTAGTATTCCAGTGTGAAAAGACAACGTATTCTCCTATCAGTTTATAAGGCGCCAAACAATATTCAGCATCTCGGGGACCTTAGATTCCACCTTTTCCAACAATGGAACTACAAAAACAAAGCTGCGATTAAACTGGCAAACTTGCCCCCCATCCAGGAAGCTGCAAGGCAGCACCTTTATCGGGTGTATTCACAAGTGCAGCAATGGCTCGGGAACGAACTACCGCTATAAGACTGGGGGTGGAAACGTACAGGGGATGTACTAGCACCAGTCTAGACGACTGACCAGCCAGCGCATCCGGATCTGCTAAAAATGATTTCCTGCCAGTGTAAGGCGGGTTGTAAGCCACCATGTTCATGTATGAAAGCAGGGCTGAAGTGCTCGATTATTTGTGGTTCGTGTCATTCAGGACACTGTACAAATTATAAAGATGTGGAAAATTAAGATATGATATGTGAACAAGAAGAGGTACAGGGAGACATAAATTTAGGGGAAGGTCGGAAGGCAACAGTTCAGGGAAAGGTAGATGTGGAAGGAACAGAGCTAGAGGACAGTGTTAACGAATTGGAACAAGGCGCAAATGATGTTTCCAGCCTGCGATATATAAACGAAGAAAAAGAAAACACGAGTGGGTGGTGATTAACTAATAGATAATTGTTCATATCGTTGTTATACATGTTTAATTTTTCATACATTTCTCAAGAATAAAATGTATTTTCAAAAAAAGTGCAATCATATTTTATTGCAAAAAATTTGCTATTTTTTGCAAATTTGTAAAAATGTGCAATTTATTATTGACGCTTGAATCTCCCAAAAATTTCTGGTTCTCTCCAGGCAAACCCGCGGAACTTGGGGTTCCTGCAACATACGGAAAGTTATTTTCGCAATTTTAGCTTCTACTTTCAATCCTTTTCGCACACAATCATTCCTAGGATTCGTCTGTCCAATAAAAGCAGGCCAGGGTCTCAATTTTAAAGAAACTTTTTTGACCCCGAGAGTGGGTAAGAGATCGATCATTTTCATGTTTCTTTTCATGGCCTTAATTATTTCGCGGTTGCGAAAATGCAAGGTGGCGCCATCCACCATAGATGCCTGGAGGCCTAAACATAGAAATTGGAGTATTCTCAGGGTCCCTCATTCCAGATTTTGGGCTAGAAGCGTCAGTTTTTAAGTTTCAGAAAACTGAACTTTTCAACCACCATTTTTGCAAAAAATATTGGTGTAACGAAAATATCGTGGGGACAACTTTTGTAGGTAATGAACTGCTCTTCATTTTTTTATTGAACAAAAATTCTCAGTTTGATCAACTGATTGCTAATTTTAATATAAAAATTTAGTTGATATAACATACTGAGTGCTATAAAAAAGAAAAGTTAAATATACTTCAAAGCATTTTATTTAAAAAGAAAAAACAATAACAAAATAAAATATTAATTTTCTAAAACATAAAATCAAATTTCCACTAGCTGCATTTCTTTTCAACCGCAATAACCTTTCCATAAATTGGAACCAATCCACTTGCAAATTCACTATAAGGGCATCAGGGAAAATCAAACCATAATATATGTTGATCTACAAAGAAGTAATAATAAAAATAGAGTTTAATGAATGTTCTAAGCAAGCATAAAGGAAATTCTTGAATTTTCCAATATAAATATACGAAACACTGAATTTAGGTACCACTACTATTACGCTTAGAATTAACAATTTACATGTTAATGATGATGAATATAACAAATTTAAAGTGAAGGTGATGACACATTACCTTACATTTCCAATTAGGTAGGTTAGGTTAGGTAGGATCATAGCAAAGTACCGTAACTTTGAAAAAAAGACATTAGGTACTTACTGTTTAAAACCGGGTTTAATCTCAGTTTAAATTCATGTTTCGTTTAGAATGTGATGTATGCGATTTAAGATACAACTGATACAAGACAAACTACCTATCATCTTAAAACAAAAATGTACATTTTTTCGGAAGAAACGAGATAATATAATATTTGTAAATAGAATACATAATTATATTTACCTGAATAATCCGCTAATCCAGGACAATTTCCAGACAACAGGTTATCACTCACCTAACGATCTAACTCCTATCTTAGAACAATATAAAATGAAGAATGAAGTGAAAACGTTGTGATTGATAGAAACAGGACAATCTACTAAGCAAGAACATTTTGAATGAATCAGATAATCAGTCGATACAAATATGAAATTATTCCGATTGAACTATTGCATCTATTGAAACAAACAAGAATAAATAGTTCAAATTGACTGTTGAGATTGGTTACTTCAGTGATTTTATGTTCCAAACCAATTCATTTTTTGTTTTAAACAATATAGTGTACATGCTTCTCTGTATCTGTATCTGTAAGAATTTGAAGGGTGGGTGACCCCCACGGCACTTAGGCCACAATTGGCCCATTGTGCATCCTTCCGAGGTTCAGACTTCCTTCTGGCTCGTCATCCAGCCTACTTGTTTGAAGTAGGCGATAACGTCGCCGGAAGTAAGCTCCCTCATGTTGGCTTGTGTTAGCCTGTACTCGCCGAATACGGAAAACCTAAATTGAGAGAGTGTCGGACATTCACAAAGAATGTGTTCGACAGTCTCATCTTCCTGTTCACATCCTCTACAGAGTGAAGTGTCAGACAGACCCAGTCTGTAGAGGTGTTTTCGTAGGTGGCAGTGACCGGTCAGAATACCCGTGGCTGTCCGAAGGTTCTGTCTGTTCATAGTCACGTATTTTTTGGCTACTTTGCTGTCCGGGTACTGCAGCAGTTCCTTGGCAAGCCTGCAACCTTCTGCATCGTCCCATCTACCCTTAAACTTATCAAGGGAGTGTTCCTTTATTAGGTCAATCATAGCCGACGCCGACAGACCAATGAAAGTGCCGGGTCCCAAGAGTTTTTGGGAGGCTCTTTTCCTGGCTAGTGAGTCGGCAATGTGGTTACCTTTCGATTTACTGTGCCCCTTGATCCAGCCTAGAGTGACTTCGTTGTTGCTACAGGCTTCGATCAGGGACAGGTGACACTCTAGTACTAGGCCTGATGTGATACGTGGTCTGTTCAGGGCTAGTAGTGCTTGTCTACTATCCGTGAGGATGTGAATTTTATTACCTGTGTTTCTTTTGGTAATCTCTTTTGCGGCGATGTAGATAGCAGTGAGCTCTGTTTGAGCAACGCTGACATTACGGCCCATCGCCCATTTGATGTTTAGGTTCAGAGATCTGGAGTAAATTCCACATCCTGAGCCCATATTGGTTTTAGAGCCATCCGTGAAGATGCGGAGTGCGCCTTCTTCTGATGTGTCTTGTGTGTTGTATTTGATGTTTACCTTGTAGGGCCTGTGGAAGGCATATTGTGGTGAGATTGCGTCCGTATTTGCCTGCAGCAGTGAGACCTCATTGAGTGCCTCACGCCATAGGTTACGTCTCAATCTACTAGATCCTACGTCAGGTTGTATACCGGTAAAGCGTAAGCGTGTCATGGTCATCAAAATAACCTCCCTGATGTGTATGTCAAGGGGAGTGAGACCAAGGATCACCTCCATCGCTCTGGTTGGTGTGGTTCTCATGCCTCCTGTTGTGTTGAGGCATGCTGTTCTTTGAATTTGATCCAGTTTACGGACGACTGTCAGCTGGTTTGCTTTAACTCCCCAGGCAATCGCGCCGTACGTTAGCATAGGTCTGATGATGGCAGTGTAGATCCAGGCAGTAATCCTGGGTGACATTCCCCAGGTACATGCTTGATTGAAAAGCGAATATTAAGGTTGAATTTATATTATTATTCGCTTAAAAGGAGTTGAAAAATGCTTCATTTAAAAAAATTTATTTTGAACCGAGCGAATTCACTTGTTTCAGTCAACCAAATATTATATTTGAGTTAATAATATTATTCGCTTAACGTAAGTTGAAATATATTTCATTTGACAAGTGTATGTTTGAATCAAGCGTGTTCATTTGTTTGATTTGAATGAATCATTTTTTCGAGATAATATTATAATACTTGGATGTAAATCAGGAAATACTTGTCTTGATAAGTCCATTTTTGGTTCAAGAAATTTCTAGGATTAGGTCGACAATTCCATTTTGTTTCAGCAATTTTAATATTTCCTTGGACGAATATATTCAGTATTTGATATGAATGAAATTTAATCGAATTAATCAAATAAAAGTGACTAAATAAATTTAGTTGATATAACAAATATTTTTTTTCCGCGCAGGAGAGAACGTGACTAAAAATAAGAGCTACGTCACTTAAATTTGTATATCTGTATGTTTTGTAGAATAGTATTCTAGAGTAGTATCATAAGTGTCAGACACTTTCCATGGACCAAAACTTCTGACAAAGCTCCACAATAGATATTTACGTAATTAGTTATGAAAAGAGCGATATTGTTCTACAAGCGTAATATTTGCCAAAACGAGCGCTAGCGAGCTCTGCAAATTACGCGTGTTGAACAATGTCGCTCTCTTCATAACGTGTTTACGTACAACGTTTTATCTAATTCCGCGCTTTCATAATATTTCATAAAATCTTCAATTACAATGGTAATATTAAAGTGGAATCAAATGGTGTTAGAAGTATTGTTACTATGATGTATTCACCCAAAAAATTGACTTACTTTAAATAACTGTGTCCTGAATAATGTTTTCAATGTTTATAAATCTCAAAATACTATTGAATCAAAATAATGAGTTAATTGTACAGTTTAAATAATGAACTAATTGTCAGTTTTGACAGTACCTACCTAATTAATAAATTATTCTTTGAAACCCATGTGGTATCTCTATGTTGAAACATAAACAGTTACGTAAAGTTTTTACATAACTACTTTTCATAACTGATATATGAAGGTTATGAAAAATATGACGTTACCTAACGTCAAGGAGTGACGTAAAGTGTCACATTTGATAGCGGAATTAGATAAAAAATAAATAAACTTTATTTATTTTCAAGTTTGACATTCAAATATGTTGTCAAGGCAACTATTACTAAGTTATGTGTGCTCCAACAGATCTGAACTATACTGAATACTATACGTTGTGCATGAAGGGCATATACACATTAGACTAAGACATTGTGAGTTAATATATATAGGAGAAGGGAAACCGAGTTACTATAGACGTCTCACTCGCTCTGAAACGCATTCATAGTTTTCTCTCACTCATACTCCCGGCTGATAATTTTATGTTTAGGGGCTGTTCGGTCATTACAATTGGTCTGACTAACGAAATATAACTTAGTAATAGTTGCCTTGATAAATATTTGTCAGACATATGAAAATAAATAAAGTTTATTTATTTTTTGTGAAGCTTTAAAGCGTCTGACAAAAGTTTTGGTCCATGGAAAGTGTCTGACACTTATGATACTACTTTAGAATATTATCCTAAAAAACTTATATGAAAATCAGACATACAAATTTAAGTTAACTAACTCTTATTTTCAGTTACCTTTCTCACCTGATACCTGCATTACCTGCCCAAGTGCCCTTAGGCTAGCTCCACAAACACACAGGAATTCAAAGCACACCAGATGCTACTGAGAACATAACCTTTCATCTATTTGAAAATGAATTATGTCTTATTGCTCTGGGATCTTGGACTATAAGTCACCATCCTTGCTCGCACATTTTTTGGTTTTATTTTATTTTTTTGTTTTTTTGTTCATTCTTCTCGGACGCTTCACTTTTCTTCTTGTTCCTTTTAGTTTCTAACTCTTCCTTCATTGGTGTGCTAGTCAATACTTCGGAGTGCTGCTTTTCACGCAGTTTCTTTCCCATTTGGATTTTTTTAGAGCGGGGTATTGGTAATATTTATAACTAATTACGGGCTAATCAGATCTTCCTTAACAATTTGCAAAAAGTTTTAAGTCGATCCTAACATTTTCGAATTATTTGCATTACTAGGAAAAATAAATTATAAAGACAGCAATCGTAAAATATTATATTGCCAATATATCAAATATAATATCCACCTTGTATAATAAAATTGCAGAAATCATGATTATATCTCGAACATCCTGAATGACTCCGTGTCCAAACAATAACAATTGTATTAAATAATGTGGCATATACCTACGGTATTATGCATTAATTTATTAAATTTATTTTCAACACGGGACAATTGTTCAAGGTTAAAAACCACATTATTTATTATATCTCTAACTACCGACGTAATTTTTATAGACAATTCAAGAATTGTTGCTTTAAAGTAGAAATTATCAATGGAAAATTGGATATTAAATCTATTATGTCAATAGGGGGCATCGGACCAGGTTGCCAACCCAAAAAAAATTCATATTGTTCTACCACTGGGTGAGGGAAATTTCCAAACAAATTTATCATGTGAAGGTTCGCGTTGTTTATCAATACAGAGTGGCCCAGAAGTCTGGAAACTCTCATAAATTGCCAGTCCTAATTGTACAAAATTTGGGGTACACCATTTTTGGATATTGAATAAAAAAAATCATGAGATATATTATCGGTTTTGATTGAAACGGTCTACTAGAGCAAATACACTTGGTTAGGTTAGGTTAGGTTTGTAGTGAGTGGGTCTATAAGGCCCTCCACTGCGACTGGCAAGAGTCTATTGCGGCTCACTGCACCTATTCAGATTTCACCAAACAAATTCACCTTCTTAACAAAGCCGATTAGTTTATTCGGTGAATGATATTTCAGATCCGAGGGCGAGAGAGAGACCCTGCCAAACATCAGATACCTGATTCGAGCCGCGGCGTGGCATGCACAAATTATATGCTCTGCTGTTTCATTATCTTCCAGACAAAGACGGCAAGTTGGATCTTCCGACAGTCCAAGTTTTAGCATATAATGATTAAGATGACAAAGGCCTGTTAAAAGGCCTGTTAGACAACGTAGGTCGTGCCTGATATAGTCTAACATTTGTTTGGAGACATTCTTCGCAAGATGTATAAAAGCCTTCGAAATAACCAATCCTGGTGAATTATGCCTGAAGTCTAAAGCTCTTCTCGCTGTCCAGGTATTTAGTGTTTGTTTGGCAAAACTTATTGCGATGCCATTAGTAGGTTCTGGTCCAATAGAAACACGTGCAGCTCCCTTCCTTGCAAGAGAGTCTGCCTTCTTGTTTCCTTCCATGCCAGAATGACCAGGGATCCAGACCAGCAATATTTTATTGAGTTCTCCTATTGAGGAGAGTCTTTTTGGCAGTCTAAAACCAATTTCGACGTTACACGGTGAGAGCTAAGTGCTTCCAAAGCCGCTTGGCTGCCCGAGAAATTTTTCATTGTTTTATGTATGAGATTGGCTTGCTCCACTCTCTCCAATGGCGTAAATTTGTCCCTGAAATACTGTTGCATAGGATCCTAGTGAGCTGAAATTTCTGTCCTAGGTCTGCGCCCGTATATACCTGCACCAGAGCCTGACGGTGTTTTTGAGCCGTCTGTGTACTTACAGCTGTCTGCTCTTAATAGCTCATCCTTAAGGAGAACCCATTCATCTCTATTTGGAATTAGGACGGTATAAGGCAGTTCATAGTTTACTGTTGGAGGCATTATGTCAGAGGTAGCAAATACACTAACTGGCGCCGTGGCTTAGTTGATTAAAGAGCCTGTCCGATGAACAGGAGATCGCGAGTTCGCATCTCGCCTCAGGCCTCATGTTTTTTTTTAATTTCTTATAGGGTGAGGACATGAGGTCAGTCCCTCCTCTGTAACTCTTGAACCGTTGGGTATGTAATGATGACATTTGAAACCATAATATGTTACCCCATTCTGCATTTTTTAACACATCAATGACAGAGGAACATTTTATTGCTGGTAGCCGCAACCTGTTTATGGAAACAGAAACAACAGCAAAAGTTACGTAAACATTCTGTCTACACCAAAGTAACTCATTCTTGAGAATGTTTCGTTGTGTTGCTGCAATAGGAAACGTTGTGTCTACACCAGTGCAGCGTGACCTAACAAAATATGCTCCAGCACCAGATTTTTTATTTCTCTCTGTGGAACTGTGCCCTCAAGTTTTTCGTTTTCCCTTTAATTTCATCACTACTAACACCATCGCCAATCCCATTACATATCTTCACCCGCAAATCCTGTTTTTCTTTATACATTTTATCCCGTGGATTCCACAAATACCCGTCATTTTGGTACAATTCAATTAATAGTTATTTATGTACCAAGGCAGTAAAGTGATTCTTTATCGGACGAGTCTGAAATTATGAGACGAGCGAAGCGAGGCGAATAACGGACGAGTCCGATAAAGACACTTTCCTGACGTGGTGCATACAAAATTTTATCGCCAACTGCTCAGAATTCAGAATATTAAAAACTGAGGTATATTTCATAGCATTTTAATTATTATGACAAAGTAAACAGCACATATAGAACAAATCCACTTATTATTTGTTATATTTAAATTGGAGGTATATACACCCTGAAGCATTATAAAAGATAATTACTTTAAGTCAAAGGAGTTCCAACAATAATTTGTTATAAATAAATCGCAAGAAAACTACACATAGATTCAAAAGTTTTGTATCACCTTCTTCGGATGAGAAGGAATTTTTTTGCGCTAGCAATTTTTTGTTGGCTTGTTTATCAATGTTTACCATTTCAATATGTTCCATATTTCTTGCAATATACACATGTTTACAGTTTTTTTTGTAAGATAACATTTTTAGTGCGATCATTTTAACATTCAAGGCATTTGATTTTTACGATTTCAAGTGCAAACATGAATCGTCAAGTCATAAGTGAGATTGACCGTGCAAGAATAGTGGCTTTAGTTGAAGAAGGTCATTCTCAAAGGTTCGTGGCAAACAGAGTTGGCGTTTGGCAAAGTGATGTGTCTCGTGTATGGAACCGGTATCTCCAGACCAATTCTCTTCGTGATAGACCTAGAAGCGGTAGAAGGCGTGTTACTAATCAGCGGCAGAACCGCTATATCCACCTAACTATCCGAAGAAACCCGACCATGGCAATACCAGCACTCCAAAGAGATATGAGACATGCGTTGGGAGTTCAAGTATCGATCTCGACATTACGAAGACGAATACTTGCGACAGGTTTGAGGTGTCGCCGACCAATAAGAGTGCCCAGACTACAACCTGAGCACAGAGTTCGCCGACTACAGTGGGCTCAAGAACACGCGGCCTTGCCTGAAGAATTTTGGAGTTCGGTGTTTTTTCCGACGAGACAAGGATTTGTTTGGTACAAGATAGCCATCGAATACGTGTGTGGCGGGATCCAACGAGAGTTGCTCAGCCTGCCCATGCTCGCCCCGTGCCGCCCTTCAGAGGAGGAAGTGCTATGTTTTGGGCTGGTATCATGTTAAATGATCGCACAGAATTAATTCATGAGGAGGGAACGATGACTGGTGATAGGTATCTCAGAGAGATTCTACATCCTCACGTGAGACTATGGCGCGTAGCTGTTGGCAATTCCTTCGTTTTTATGGACGATAACGCCCGACCTCATCGGACCAGAGCTGTAAATGAGTATCTTGAAACTGAAGGGATCAATCGTTTGAACTGGCCTGCCCTATCTCCTGACATGAATCCCATAGAGCATGCTTGGTACATGCTTGCCAGGGCAGTGGCAGGGCTTGCAGCAACAGAATATCAATAATTTGGTAAACAGCATGGGCAAGCGACTTCAAGCTTGCATAAATTCTAGAGGTGGAAATACTCTTTAATAAAAGTTCTCATGCAGGCTCTCACTTAGCCTTTTCTTTAAAAAGAATCAATTTGTATTTAATTTATTTATTTAATTTATTTTTGACAAATATACACGTTTTTTTTTATTGCAACTAATTATTTGATTAATCTCTGATCCATTTATAATGAACACATTTTTTTTTCGGAGATTTAGGGTGATGCAAAACTTTTGAATCTATGTGTATTATCGAGCCGTAATAGGGAGAAGCGTGACACTGACAGATGATGATTTTCGAGTAATGTCAAAGTCAAAATACTTTACCAGACGCATATGTCACTTTACCAGACGCATATGTCACTTTATCAGATGCATATGTAAACTGTTTGTTTACTTCCGGAACTCAATCTGATAATTGACGGTTTTACTGACGGTTGGCGATAAATATATTATATTTTCTGTTGTCCATGTCCATTTAAACGGCAGGTTTTTTATTGTAATGTTTTTATTATTGATAAACTAAATCAAGTTGAGCGATATTTTCGGCAACGAAGCGTCGGCTTCACGACACAAGTTTCGAGTGAGGAACAAGCAACAACATGTTCACAATACCGTTGAGAAAATGTTTACCAATGTTTCTCCTTTGATATTTGCCGCTAAATATGGAAACAAGCAACTTATAGGAACTTTGGTTGCTGCAACAGTAAACAGCGAGGAACTTAAATAATCTTTTGGCAACATTCAGAAAAAAGTTCCAGGAACAAGCAACATAAACATAAAGTTCCTCTCTGTTGCTTTCGGTGTGGACGTGGCTTAAGAAAGATATCCTGAAAATTTCAGCTTAGGTATCCCAATTTTTTTCTGGGAGGTGGTCTGAAACTTTGGCGTTAAGTTAACCAAACATGACAGTTGAATTTGACATTTGATATTTGATATTTGCTATCAGGCGCCTACTATTGAAAACTTAAAAGAGAACAATCTGTAAATCTATTATTCATACCAGTGCACTGGTATTTAATAAATTCAAATAGAATGCATACATTTAAAAAAAATTGACCTAAATTCCTTTATTTTTTTTGAATAAATTAATTCAACACAAAAGTAAAATTGTAATTACCCAGGAAATGATATCGCTCTTTTGCGCACGTAGTTCTTCATGTGGTGACAACATATATTGTAATTCATTAAATTTCAAGAAGCGACCACTACACAAACTACATGAGATTTTTATTGTGTTTTTGTTTGTTTGCTACTTATTGTTGGTGCTTCGGTTCAAGACCAATTGAGTTCAGTTCCTCAAAAACAACCATAGACGTAGGTAGATGTTATTTTTATTAAAACGTCTTATTTTTCTATACAATAGGTTTGTTCGTAGAAGGAATTTCCAATCTATTGGAAATTTATCGGACTCTGACATTCCGTTTGTGATTCGTTGTAAATTGATTGGGAACTTTGGGAATTTGACAGTGATATATTTGATGAAAATGAACTAAAAATTCATCATCACTTTTAGAAGAGCTGAAAAAAATAAAGAATAAGTAAATAATTTTGTAATGTGTTTGTCATTCTTTGGCCATCCTAATAAGAAGTCAGAGATTTTTTTTCAAATGTCCGGTATTACAACATACAAATTATTTTACTCACGTTTGATTTTAGACGGAACTGACTGGTTAGCTATTTCCGTGTTTTTTTATTATAATAGAAAAATAGTAAAAATTTGTCACTTTCCACATCATCACAATACGCATGATCTCATGTTCAAACTGAAAATTTGATCCCGGTCAGCAAATTATTCTGATAGTTGGCACCTGATCCGAAACAGAAAATTTATTTCTTCGAACAAAGGATTTTTAAATCACCAACTGCCAAATTGTTTCTACGAACGCTTTTTTTTTCAATGCGCATGCCTCTGACGGTTTCTGATAGTTTCTGACTTTTCTGAGAACAAACCTAATATGTCCCCTTAAGTTGGAATCATAATAATAAAAAAGTTTTCAATATGATTCCAACTTAGGGGGGCATATTGTATAACAAATTATTTATCATTTTATTCCATGAAATATCGAATACTATCGATATGAAGACAACAATTCGAAAATTACTTTTATAAATGAAGTTGTAAATTTAATTTATTTATTTTACGATTACTTTCTAAAAATGAGAATTATATATTTATTGACCACCTTGTATATAGTAAAACATCAAAAATAACTAGTCTTTGGTTATTTATGAGTCACCTTATTTAACAAAATTTTTGTTAATAAACCTGTAACAAAGGATATTTTTTTTAAATTTAATTATTGTTTGGTATTAAAAATCTTTTATCGCCAACCTTTAGTAAAGCCGTCAATGATCATATTGATTTCCGAAAGTAAGCAAACAGTTTACCTTCCTTTACTTTATCTACCGCATTTGCGGGGGGTAAAGTGACATATGCGGCAGGTAAAGTATTTTGACTTTGACATTACTCGAAAATCATCATCTGTCAGTGTCACGCTTCTCCCTATTATGGCTTCTTAATAGTTTTCTTGCGATTTATTTATAACAAATTATTGTTGGAACTCCTTCGACTTCAGGAATTAACTTTTATAATGCTTCAGGGTGTACCTTCAATTTAAATATAAATAATAAGTAGATTTGTTCTATATTTGCTGTTTACTTTGTCATAATAAAATGCACTGAAATATACCTCAGTTTCTTATATTCTGAATTCTGAGCAGTTGGCAATAAAATTTCGTCTGCACCACGTCAGTAAAGTGTCTTTATCGGACTCGCCTATTATTCGCATCGCTTCGCTCGTCTTATAATTTCAGACTTCAGGATAAAGAATTACTTTACTGCCTTGGTACATAAATAACTATTTTTTTAGTCTTTTTTTGTAATATAACTCCAAAACCTCGTCCAAAACTTAATATTCCTCTAACACAGATTTTCAATATATTGCAAATAATACCCATAATATACAGAATGCTTCTAAATTCATGCGACAAAATTCAGGAGGTGAGAATGGGTCTTTCCAAAAAAAAATTTTCTCGTCCCACCCCTTTCAGAGATTACAGGGTGGTATTAAGGGTGATATCTCGGAAAGGGGTTCTGAGGAAATTTTGTTATAGGAAAGACCCATCTTAATTTCATACAAGCAATCACCTCCTGAATTTTGTCGCATGAATTTAGAAACACCCTGTGTGTGGTAAATGAAACAGTTGGACGACAGTGGCTCACGTCAAAAAATTAGCTTATTACAGCTGCAGGTCTGTGGAGTTGTTTTTTCATTAAAATATCCAACAGGGCGTGAACTTATTGAGAATTAGTAGAGTTATATGTATACTACTTTTTACAATAGGATTTATTTTTTCAAATACTCCATGCTAAATGGCAACCATTTTTTGGTCTTGAAGCAAAAATACCAAAAAAAAGTTTATTCGTCCTTAATTACTTTTGACCATAAGGTAAAAGTTTCTGTTGAGTATCAAATTGTTAGTAATTTGTGCCAACTCAATGTTCCTCATAAATTCTTTTTTACACTCACTATTTTCCAGATATTTAAGATGCAATAATCCACTTTTACAGTCTATTCAGTATAATACCCAATGGCCCTATCTCTCATTGCATTAATCATACAAAAAAATTGTCATCTCAACGGACTTCATGATTTTTTTTAAGCGAAAACAGATTGTTCCTTAAATTTATGAAAATCACTTAAAAATGAGGATTTTTTGGGTGAAAATCAAAATTTTCCATGCCCAATATCTCATGAAAAATTGAAAGAGAACTTTCCGTTTCAAAAACCGGCAATTTTTTCAATAGGTAGGTTTATTTTGTTATATTTTGCCCCCTTCCACCCCCTTCTAAGGTGTTGTACGGTGAGGGCATGAAGTCAGTCCCTCCACTGTAACTCCTGAACCGTTGGGTATGTAGTGATGAAATTTGAGGATACAGCTAAGAAATTAGACTGACTCATGTTTTATCCATTTTAATCAATATAAAGAAATAAATATTGGGTAATCTTGATTACAATAGTTATTTACGTAACTAGTTATGAAAAGAGCGATATTGTTCAACAAGCGTAATATTTGCCAAAACGAGCGCTAGCGAGTTCTGCAAATTACGCGAGTTGAACAATGTCGCTCTCTTCATAACGTGTTTACGTACAACGATTTATCTAATTCCGCGCTTTTATCATATTTTATAAAATCTTCAATTACAATGGTAATATTAAAGTGGATTCAAATGGTGTTAAAAGTATTGTTACTATGAAGTATTCACCCAGAAAATTGACTTACTTTAAATAAATGTGTCCTTAATGTTTTTTTTAATGTTTATAAATCTTAAAGTACTATTGAATTAAAATTATGGGGTAATTGTCAGTTTAAATAATGAAATAATTGCCAGATTTGACAGTACCTACCTAATTAATAAATTATTGTTTGAAACTCATGTTGTATCTCTATGTTGAAACTCAAACAGTTACGTAAAGTTTTTACATAACTACTTTTCATAAATGATATATGAAGGTTAGGAAAAATGTGACGTTACCTAACGTCAAGGAGTGACTTAAAGTGTCACATTTGATAGCGGAATTATATAAACAAATTTGGTATTATGTTTTTTTATAAAATCGTTCAATTTTTAGATATAATTATTTGAAGGTCCATTTTAGTTCTTTATTTTTAGGTCGATTTTGGAAAACAAAAAGCGGGTTTGTAGGTATTTTTATTGGCAACAAATCCATTATAAAATTACTAAAAAGTTCATAGCTTTTTAGATATTTTCAAAGAAATAAATAAAGATAGTACGAATTTTCGAGTTTAACATGCGATTGGGCGAGTACAGCCCATGCAATTTAGTGCCAACTCAATGTTCCTCATAATTTTTTTTGATACTCACTTTTTTCCAGATATTCAAAATGCCATTGTCCACTTTTACAATCTCTTCAGTAAAATGCCTAATGGCTATATCTCTCATTGCATCAATCATGGAGGAAAATTGTCATCTCGACCGGCTATATTTGAACCCATATACTTTTTTGGCAAAAACAGATTTATTGCTCCTAAAATTCAAAAAATCGCCCCAAAAGAGGATTTTTTGGGTAAAAATCGAAATTTTCCATGCCCAATATCTCATGAAAAACTGAAAGAGAACTTTCCGTTTCAAAATCCGGCAATTTTTTCAATAGGTACAGGTAGGTATCTTCTACCCCATTCTAAGGTACAAACTTCCAAAGTTGTATTATCGGACTTGTCACACCCTCCTTAACAAAATTCATTGTACTTCAAGTGGCTACAATTTACCTTCTTCACTGGGTTATTATTCGAATAGAAAATAAAATATTTTTGCCTCTTGCAGTTCCCTATTCCGATATGTAAAGAAAGACGATCGCTTCTGGCTGCTAACTTTAGCCTCATTTACATAAATAGCAATAAAACTGAAAAATACCTTCAAATTCAGTAAAACAATCAGAAAAAAAAATCCTTTTCTATACATTCAATCGTTGAGTCGGAAGAAATGACAAATATTTCCCGCGAACTGATTCCCACACCTTTTAAATTTCAATTGGTAAGTTTATGGTAAAAGCAACATATATTTAGCATATTCGGTGACTTGGCCACGCTACAAACATTTTTTTCAGAAATGCTAGTTTTAATTCAGACCACACATACGATTTCAATGTCATCAACAAGGTGTACAGTAAATTATTTATAATGACAAACTCGTACAAGGTCTTAAACAAGTAGTATCGACAAAAATAAGGAAAATAACAATGCAGGTCCAATGAGGACGAGTTTATAATTCAATTTTAACAAAAAATACCAAAAGAAAATTTTTCCTCCAACCACTATGCAAAACACGCTTTTCTACTCAAATTTTTATACGCAAAGCAGGCCTTTTCTTAATTCTTTTCATAACCGTTGGAAAAGTAATGCGAAAAGTACACGCTATGGTACTTTTCCGCACCAAAATGTCAAACAAAGCTACCTATGACCTGTCAACTTTTTTTAACAATTCAACCTAAATAGTGAATTTCTTATAAACCAGAAGTAAGTAAACTATTTATTTCATTATTTATTTTAATTTATTAATTATAAAAATATCTTTCTGTTCAAAGTTTAAATAAAATAACTATATTAATTACTGTATTTCTTTCATTGATAAATGTAGTTGTAGAAAAAACATTGTGTACTTGTACTTGTACGCAAATCACTTTTCCCACTCGCTAGATTTGCACAAACTGCTGCGCTCGTGGGAAAAGTGACGCTTTGCGCACTAGTTGTACAAACCACTATTTTCTATTGATTATCTGTGGGATAAAAAATCCTTTTTGGGGAATTGAAACTTCCTACGTATTAAGTTCTTTTTCATTTCTATCTATAAGAAACTATTAATTATCTTTTATTATGGCGTTCAATAATAATTGAATCGAAATTAGAACTCTTTCCGTGTAGGTGTTGAATTAATAACAATTTAAATATTGTAATTAATTTGTTTGTTTTGACTACCATAAATGTAGCAGGCGTTAAGTCTTGAATTTATTTAATTTCAAGTCGTTTGGGTTGAACTCAACTAAAACGGGGAAGTAAAGATATAAAATAGAATAAAATTCCAACGGAGATTTTACTTTTTCAAACGAAAGTTATAGACTACTTTCCTAGATTTGTGAGAAGATGCCGCTTGAGCCGATGCAGGCAAGCATAACTTGGAGCACGTGAAATGCAACAGTTTTTCAACCATAACTTTTTTAGATTTGATTGTACAAAAAAATTGTGAGCATCAAAATGTAGGTAATTTTATATCCTATGAGATGACGTAGTGGAATATTAAAAAAAAATTTAAACCCTTAATTTTTGGAAAACTGAAAAAAAATGATTTCTTAAGTGACAAACATACTCGTAATTAGAATAACAATAACTACTACGTGGTTTTTGAAGACACAAAAAAATAGAGAAAAACATTTTTTTTTCAGTCAAAGTCGTGAATAACAATCTAAAAACTTCCTCAAAATCTAACAACTCAAGGTATGGAAATTGCTTGATAAACATAGAAGTATGGTAATGTCACCCTGTATAATATATAATAGTGTAATGAATTTTTAGTAACAGTATATTATTCGACAAGCTATTATATGCGAGTAGCATACTATGTTTTGTCCACGACTATGAATTACCTGTTTATGTATACATTTTTTGTCAAACTAAAATAGGTACTATAGTTTTTTAATAAAAACTACTAATTACTTCCTATGTTGTTGAACTGATTATATATTTAATATTACACATATCTTCATTGGCTGATAGTTTACAACTCTTACTTGGTGAAGTGAGGAATTTTAGACATAGGATCAAATCCCCGTTGCGGTGAAAATTTTTATTTAATATATTGTGTCATTTGTATAGATGAATGATCTTCAATTTACAGTATTACTCTATTCAATCCATTCCATTTACACAAGTACGACAAGGAAAATATGACAAAAACTGCTTGAAAGATAGAGAATAATAATTGTGGGCAGTTTGAGACCAGCAGAGGCTGGAAGAATGTTCATCGCCCCCCTATTTTAACCGCTGTTACCAGAAGCGCAGATTAATTTTTACAAATGATATTTTTGTCTCGTTATCGTTGACTTTTTTTTCTAAGTCATGCACAATAGGTAAAACTAAACAGTTTCATCCGACAACATTGTCCTTTACAGAGAGAATTAACTAGTTGGTGGTATTCAGTATGTTCCCTTCAACGTACGTAACCTGTTCATCTTAAAATTCATTTTTGTCAACTTGATCGTTTCTGACCAAGTTGACAATTAGTTTCTAACTACAATAGGATATTATTTTAGCCATTGTAACTTGAAAATAAAACATTATTTCTTGAGAGAACCATAATTAATAAAGTAATTATAAAAAACTAAAAATTCCTTCCATTAATAAATTGAATTGAAAAAATAAAATAAGTTTTCGCATACTGTATGTGTCATGTGACCTTTTCATTATACCTACTTGAAGAAGCACACGTAAAATGTTGAAATTATCAAATAGTCGTGGACAAACATTTTTGCACACTTTCCAAGGACCTATGACAACACAATATTATAGTAGTAAAATATACGGTCGTAGACAATAGTAGTTTGTGCAACTAGTGTGGATATGATGGTCATATCGCACGAGGACGAAGTTCAAGTATATGGACAATCCACACGAGTCGAACAGCATATTTTTTCTACGACCCACTTAAGAAAAAATCTTGAAAATAAAAATTTCTATAAACTGTAATATAACTTCAAATTAAAAATTCAACAATTCAATTTTATGTTTCCACTAATTTTTTTGTGGTAAACGTACAGTTCTTGAATGTCCAATTTGTATAATGCTACGGTTTCCCTTTTTAAATATACGATGTTGTAATTAGTAGATGTTGCCAGTCGGACTCCCTCATAAAGGGTACCGTACCATTATCTATAATAATGAATATTCTGCTGAATATTTCAAACATCTACCTGTTGTCGTTATTAATATCAAGCAGAATAATTATTTAAAAATAAAATTAACAATTAAAAAAACTTCACGGGGAATCGGACCCGGGTCTACCGCGTGAGAGTCTGGTTTGCTTACTACTCGACCACCGAGGAATATGCAAATTGTTTATCTATAACGTCACATGTATTACATAATTTTATAAAATCTGAGGTCCCCTTAAATACCCATTTTATTCTGTTTTAAGTATTTGTTGTTAATTTGTACGGATTATTTTATTTAAGTTTATCTTTGTAAATGAATATTCTTGATCCAGTGCTTCTATGAGAGACTTTTTTTGACAAGTTATTTTGACGTTTCTTCTAAATTGAAAAAAGATGAGTGACGGATACTAAACTCGAATGCTGATTCGTGGATTTCATATATACGTTCTAGGATCTAGGATGTATATGTTACGGTTAAAGTATTTACTTAGCTAGTATATAAACTAGTTGGATAGTATACAAACTATCCAATTGCCTGGTTATTTTGATGAAAAATCATATTTTCACCAAAATAGCTACGAGTAATGGCTGGTTTGTATTCTATCCAGCTAGTTTATAAACTATACAAAATTTATCGCTAAAACTCAAACCACAAGGAAATTACACAAATTAGCTAGCATTTTTGGCTAGTTTGTAAACTATCCACATTAGTTGGATAAAGTGTGAACCTGATATTGGTAGTAACAAACTAATCAATTCTCTTGGGTTAATTTAGTTTAGGATAGTAAAATCCTTAGTCAAAAATGCTTTCTTTATTGGTACGATGTAAGATTGTTACAGGTACCTATTATTACTTTAGAAAAAGTAAAAGAAATATAACTAATAATACCAGGTGACAAAATATTAACAATAAATTATGTCAGGACATTAAAACCACCAAACAAAGAATAGTATCATTTGTTGGAGTAAGTTGCACTGCTGTGGCACTTACTATTACACGTATATCCAGACGCAAGACGTTTACACTTTTTATTCGCACAACTCTTCTTGCAGTGACATCGCACATATCCTTGGGTTGAACCCGATACTGAAAATTTAATATATTTAAAATATATTTCTATGATCTGACCGACTTCGATCTACATCTGGAATGGGTACTCTCGCGGACATGCCGACAGTTCCTGGTGTACATTTCTTGCGAGAAGTTTGTAGCATTTTTTGTGCTTGCCCTTTTAGACTTTCCTGGCATGATTCCCTCATCGCTTTAATACTGTTTTTATTCTGACAATGGTCACATACGTTTCCTTCAGAACATAAGCGTTTTTGTGGTAATGATTCATTGATAGCATTTTCTCTTATTCCAGTGGAGAGCAATGCCATTGCCTGTTCTTTAAATAAAACTAAGGTTTTATTGTTAACTTCGACCGAAACTGGGGTTTCGCGTTGGTTGGTTTACATACTAAGCAACTCGTTGGTTATTATGTATTACTACCAATATTAGGTGCGAATAAAAAGTGTAAACGTCTTGCGTCTGGATATACGATATACGCCACAACAGTGCAACTTGCTCCAACAAATGATACTGTTCTTTGTTTGGTGGTTGTAATGTCCTGACATATTTTATTGTTAATATTTTGTCACCTGCTATTATTAGTTATATTTCTTTTACTTCTTCTAAAGTAATAATAGGTACCTGTAACAATCTTACGTTGTACCAATAAAGAAAGCATTTTTGACTAATGATTTTACTATCCTAAACTAAATTAACCCAAGAGAATTGATTAGTTTGTTAATACCAATATCAGGTTCACACTTTATCCAACTAATGTGAATAGTTCACAAACTAGCCAAAAATGCTAGCTAAATTGTGTAATTTCCTTGTGGTTTATTTTTAGCGATAAATTTTGTATAGTTTATAAACTAGCTGGATAGTATACAAACCAGCCATTACTCGTAGCTATTTTAGTGAAAATATGATTTTTCATCAAAATAACCAGGCAGTTGGATATTTTTTATACTATCCAATTAGTTTATATACTAGCCAAGTATATACTTTAAAAGTAACATATATAAAATCATATCCGTTCAGTTAACCGATATGTCCTACATTTCCATTTTGTAAACTGTGCAGAAAATGGATAATATACATGTGGGTGTAGAAAAAAACGTTTATACTTCTAATCATTAAAATACGCACAATTCACCTTTTTTCTAATTAAAATCATCAAACGAAACAAAACAGTTGTTTAATAGATAATCTAATAAATGAAATAAAATTAAAATGTTCAGTGGTGCGCTCACAATCGACCTCAATATTTTCATTTATCGAAGAAAATACAGAATAAACAACAATATCTTCACTTTATTAATTTCAGTTACCTTGTTGATAGTTTTTTATTCAATTTGTTTAATAATGATCCACTTAATTAAATATCGTAATATGAAAACTTTTTTTCAATTGATGTTAATCAAAATTATACTTGAAATAACGACCATGGAAGTAAATGCATTTTTCAATGCTTGAAAAAGTAAAATAATTGAAATTATTTAAATCGGAAGATATTTTCGCACAAACTTTATATTTTTCTACGACCTATGTTTAAAGTAGATACCTTGTAAAGTTATTTACTTTTTCTACTTCCGTCACTAAAACCGCATCTAAAGGTCATTTTAGATAAGACAATTTCTTGTGCAATATTTAGTTCAAGTTTTGGAACAACTCAAATTGTGAGATCCAAAATTAAAAATTGTCTACCCTGTCAACAACAGGTTCTATTTTCTTAACAATTTGATTTATTGTTTGTGTGTCTGTTTCACGATAAAAATGTTCTATGAAAATGTCATTAATCTTGATAATTTGTGGTTATGTATTGATGTGAAAAATATGTCTTGGAATAAACGAGAGATTGAAATGTTAATTGAGGAAATCTCAAAACATGTTTGTTTGTATAATGTAAAACACTCCTCTGTCTTAAAGTTAATATTCACTTAGTGACATGAGCAGCCGTGCAAATTAATAAATATTTCAAATTTTCCGGTTCCATAACAAACGAAATTTTTGAAAAGGTTATAAATATATTTTATCATCAAATCACTGCGCAGAATCTTGAACTGAATATTGTTCAATCAATCGGAATATTTTAAGATAGCTTAAAACAGTTGGCCAATACAGGGTGTCCCACTATAAAGTAACACATTTTGACGGTTTATTAATTATTACTCGAGACTGGAAAAAGGTATCGACGTGCTGTTTTCGCTCAACTTCTTATATTTCCTTCATATTTTTATTGACATAGTTGCCAAATGTATATCTTTTTCCGAAAGCGCCGGAAAAAAATGACCATTTTTGAAACGAAATTATCGGTTTATTTTAAATATAACACCCTATATTTTTTTATACCATCTGAAAGTAGTTTTTGGATGAGATTAAGATTATGTAGAGATGCAGATGGAGGTCACATACAACAACTACTTATTTATTAAATATAATTTTGTTTCGTTTTGATGTGTTTTATGAAGTTATGTTTGGTTCCTTGTTCTTATATGTAAATAAAAATGTTTGTTTTAAATGTTTTCTTTCTTTCTAGGTTTCCCGATTCTGTAAATTGTTGTACCCAAGTTAATATCGATTTTCGTGTACAACAAAAGTAAATTTCTCACGAAAATTTTAGACAACTTTTGATACTTGCGAACGGTGTCATAAAAAATTTAAACATTTCTAATAATTTCAGTGAAAGCCGCTAATTAATCCCTTGTCTCATTTTCGAGTTATAACGTACGTTTCCAAGCTGTTAAAATGTGATAATTTACGTTTGGAAGTTATTGACATGGTTTCAATAAAAATTAAATCTTTCCCTTAAAACTTTAGTACATGCCGATAATGTATACATTTTTGGAAAGGGAAAGAAAGGGATTTTCAAATGGTATTAAAAAATATAGGGTGTTGTATTTAAAATAAACCGATAATTTCGTTTCAAAAATGGTCATTTTTTTTCGGCGCTTTCGGGAAAAAGTATACATTTGGCAACTATGTCAATAAAAATTTGAAGGAATTATAAGAAGTTTAGCGAAAACTGCACGTCGATATCTTTTTCCATTCTCGAGTAATAAGCCGTCAAAATGTGTTATTTTATAGTAGGACACCCTGTATTTCACACAAGAAATCTATTCCAAATATTTTTCCAAACATTGGACTAAATATTGAACGAAAAATTGTCTAATCTAAAGTGACCTTTAAAAACGGGTTTGATATTCGCAAACCGTTAAAAACGTTAAAAGTCTATGAATGTCTTATTGGACAGAATAGTTATTTATGATATGAGTGTTAAAAGTGAGGTTTTATTTTGTGAGTGAAAACGTTTGTGAAATGAGCGTAGCGAATTGAACAATTTCACGAACAAAATAAAATCACTTTTAACACAAATACCATACAATGTTTTTTGTACAACTTCCCTATTTTGATAATGAAACGAGCGAATTTGCAATGACAATAAATTCAAAATGCATTTTAGTATTCAAATAATCAAAAGATTGTTGTGAATGGCAGACGTTTACATAGCAGCGTGCTAAAAATATTTTTAACACTAGTGTTAAAAGTATTTTTAACACGCTGCTATGTAAACAATCGTTTTTAACATTGTTTGCTATCATTAAAAGTGTCACTTTTAATGACAGTTGTACAAAAACATTTTAATAATCTTCTCTGTCCTGTGAAACATATAATTTTCTCCCCAAATTCATTCCAATTTCACGCAAAATCCAAATAATTATATTGACTCCATCATTTTGTTTTCACCCAATGTCATTGTCAATTTTAATAACCAATTGGCAATTTGATTCAAATTATTACTTTGATCCTTTCATAGCAACAAACTTTATCTGCCTAAGCAGGAAGAATAGAGTTTGTTCAGCCATCTTTTGCCGTTACGTCATACATTGTCCAGCTGGCTCGCTCATTCATGAAATGGATGAGACGGAATTATCACGTCATCAACGTATTTCTCATCTAGGGTCGACATAAATTTTATCTGTTACTTTCGACAGTTCAGTTGTCATATTTTGAAAACAATTCTTAACATATTATGTCATTGATTATAATTTTGAGGTTAAGTGTAAAATAACATTCAAGTAATATAAGACATACGTAAAACAGCAGAATACGTAACCCATTATGACGTAACGGCAAAGGATGGCTGAACAAACTCTATAGTTAAAATAATACCCTTCTTGGTGTGCGTAATCGATTGTGACGTATATCCGAGTTTTCGGCATGTCGTTTATATTTCCTATTTTGACATATACCTAACCTTAAATTTGATTAATAACATCATCAGGATTGTATTTAGCCAAATTCGAAAAGGCTATGCATTTAATAATTACCAGCTCCTTTTTCTAACTGAAAATACTTGAGAACTTCCAAAATACTGATGTTTTTCCGTGTATTCATGCATATTTTTGTATTATTCATATAAATAAAACAATAAGATTAATATTCACTTTTCATAAATAATTTTCATAAATAATTGACCGTAAACAACAAAGTACAGACCTATCAAGAACTGTCAGTGTGACAGTAGAAAAAGACGTAAGACTTATTGCCGCTGCGAAAGTAACGCCTTCATAGTATTTCAAACTCTCGATTGATAGGTTGAGCTTGAGCGTAATCTAAACATCTACCAATCAAATTTTTGTAAGTCAAAGATTAGGGTTAACGTTTGTAATACATTTAAACGGTTCATTATTTTGATATTTTGATTAGGATTAATCACAGACCTGCCTTTTTTCCATCTCTTCCTACATAATGTGTTAGAAAGACATTAACAATCGATGACGCACACCAAGAAGGGTATTATTTCACCTTTTATGTCTGTTTAGTGTCATTAAATAGTCACTTTTAATGTCATCTAGTGAAAATAATTATTTGTTTAACTGGGCAAAGAATTAACAGATTTTCTGCCGTCTAAAACTTATAATTTTTCCCCGATTGTTTGTACAGTATGTTTATAAAATTAAATTGAAATGAAAACTTTTTTAAAACGGATTTAACAATTTTTAATATTTTGTCTAATCGTTTGTTAGATGCAATAATTAAACCGTAGTAAAGAAATGGATGGTTATGTTTAAAGAAGTCCAACTCCATTTTCAAACCACTTTCGAATACTTTCAACCGCGTATGAGATAGCCACACGGAAAATTTGAAAGTTACACGTGAAGTATCGCAGTTCGATTCCCCGCTGTTGTGTTTTCAGTATTCGAAAGTATTATGAAAATGGTGTACTACTTTTTTTTAACATAATCAAACATTTTTTCATTAAACCAGAGCGAATTTAGTAAAATTGAAAGTGTATTTGAACTCATTTTTCATCGACCTTTCCAAAACTGTTATTATTTTTCATGAACGTAATTTGGTAAAAAAACTAGCTCGCGTTTGACAGTTTTGTACAGTAATCCCTATGTCGCATCTTATAAATAACACAGTGTATATGCATGATAAGTATGATGTAACTGAACTGGTTGATATTGATAATTAAAAATCAATAGATGTCAATGCCACCTTCCATTTTAAATTTATTTGCATATGTGGTTTTTCTGTTCTTGTAAAATGTCACGGTGAAATAAACAAATAAATAAAAATGGAAAAACTACGTATGTTAAATATGCTAGTATCTATACTTAGTATAGTATTTTTTTTCATTGATTTTAACAGTACATATTCGAAAGTAGTCATTAAAAAACCAGTTGTATAAAATCACTTGATCCTAGGTCGACCCAATTTTTTAAGGAAGTATTTGAAAGACTAATTCAAATAAAAATTGGCGGCTGAAAGTAAACCAATTTTAAATCAAATTAACTGTTTGGACTCTTACTTTGTGGAAGCCGCACATATTTATTGTTATAAATGAAATTAATTTTCTTTCCATTTCAAAGAGCTAAACTATTTACTGAAAAAATATGAAAAAACAAAAGGTTTCTCTCAAATGATACTTACAACGTTTGCATGCAGATATCTCTCGAACAATTGGACAAAATGATTTAAGGATTGAGGGGTCTAGCATATTCACTTTTCGAAATACGGGATGTTAAAGTAATGAACAATTAAATGTTTTAATATGATTACTTTAAGATGGATGGATAAATTGGCAGGTTGTTTTTAAATGTAAAAGGACATATTTTGATGAAAAAACATGTTTCAATTATTGATCCGGTTGTGTACATTTGGAAGAATATGTCACCTTTCCTCTCCCAATTTTCATGCCACACTGGTATTTTGAACTATTTTCATTTTATTTTGTTGTTGGGCCGGTACTGTATCTTTTGTATACATCTGACATTCCGGAGAGAGAAAACATAATATTAGCCACTTTTGCTGATGACACAAGAGTTTTAGCAGTATGAGGAACTATAGAAGAAACAACGGCCAATCTACAAAATGCAGTCAATGATATAGTACACTGGTCTAAAAAATGGCGTATAAAATTTAATGAAGACAAATCAGTCCATATAAACTTTACCAACAAAAGAATAACTTACCTTCCAATCAACCTAAATAACAGTATTGTTCCTAATTAGAAAACAGCTAAATATCTCGGTTTAAATCTGGACATCAAACTGAAGTGGAAGGAACATGTTAAAAAAAAAACGGAACAGTTGAAGATAAAATATAAAAATATGTATTAGTTGATAGGTAGGCAGTCGCAGCTTTCCACTCAGAACAAATTATTAATTTACAAACAGGTTCTGAAACCGGTGTGGACTTATGGCCTGCAACTATGGGGTTGTACCAAAAAAAGCAATTATAGATGCCTAGAAACGTTCCAAAACCGAATATTAAGAAATATTGCAGATGCTCCTTGGTATATTCGGAACAACGATCTTCATAGAGACCTCCAAGTCGAATCTATCCCGGATAAAATCAAGAAACTCGCCAGGAGACATGAAGAGAGGTTTATGGACATCCCAACCTTGAAGTGCTCCAATTTCTAGACAATCAACCACAGATGCGAAGGCTCAAAAGAGCTAAACCGTTTGAGCTTGTGTGAGTGTTAAGTGTAAAGCAGAGTCAGTGCTATGCTGTGTAGCCACAACAAAGAAGTGAGCTTACGTTAAAAAACTAGGATGGACCAAAGGTGACATCTAGATTACAAACTTTTTAGGAACTTAGGTTAAAGCAAAAATGCTGATTAATCTTTTAGATTAGGAGCATTCCCATTGTTAAATGTTTTCACGTGAAAAATGCATAACTTTTACTTATCAAAAAATTTGTAGTTTACAAGATATTTAATGTTGTCTGCAAGATCACTTTTTAATAATTGAATAAAAAAATGTTTTTCTTGTATTTTTTCAATAACTACCAAACTACTTATGGTTAGAATATGTAACAGTCACTAATTTATGAAACAGCAATGCATCTAAAACATTCGGAGAAGATTTTTGAAAACACTTGTCGAAACTTATGATTTTATTGATATTCCAAAAAATTTTCATTATTCAGGAACCACCTTCTAGTTTAATTTCAAAAAAGAAGTGACTGAAGAAGGTAGTTTAATAGTGCAGAGCTCTCTAGATGTATCTGTTCATTGACGAATTTATATTGAGGGTCTCTTATATAGTGTCTCCTAATTTCAAATTCTTCATAATAATCTAGAGTTCTTGTGTCTCATCACAAATATGTGATTTATGTGGTCGTCTTAATCTTTATGCTCTTAGGAGTTCAATACATACATACATTTTATATTATTCTTAGTCCTTTTATCATTTAGGTACATATCTATTACAACGAACACCTGGGACACCCTGTATAAATAACACTTTTAAATTTTTTCCCAATTCAATAAACATATTTTCATAAGAATTATTATCTAAAATCTTTAGTGACATATTATATTATATTATATTTTTTTTATGAAATTTTCAATATGAAATGATTTCTCCAAATATCATTTTTATTTCACCGACATAGATATGATGATTATTTTGTTAGTCGAAATTTAGAGGGTATTTTCAAAGGTTATACCACGAGTGCTTCAAATTTTATCGATACTTTTTTTTTCCACGAAAACTTGTTTATTTGGAAAAAATATGAAAACAAATCGATTGATAAAATCACGAGTCCGTTAGGACGAGGGATTTTATCTTCGGTTTTTTTGAATGTTTTTGCCTCAAATAAACAAGTTTGAGTGATGAAAATAAAAAATTATGTGATAAAATTTGAAGACCGAGTTGTATTTGGGAAGATTATTTTTTTCAACAATTTAAAAGGAATTTTGTATTAAATGTTCAATATTCTCTTGGATGATGGCACTGAATCGGGTAGTGTTAATTTTTCAATAAACTTCGAAGCATTTTTAGTTGTCAATAATGACAAATTCTAAGGAAAATTTTGACTTTTCAATGTAAACAAGGTATTATCAAAGGTAATACCACGAGTGCTTCAAATTTTATCGATAATTTTTTCTTTTCCACGAAAACTTGTTTATTTGGCAAAAATATGAAAACAAACCGATTGATAAAATCACGAGTCCTTCAGGACGAGGGATTTTATCTAAATTCGGTTTGTTTGAATGTTTTTGCCTCAAATAAATCAGTTTGAGTGATGAAAATAAAAAATTATGTGATAAAATTTGAAGAGCGAGTTGTATTTGGGAAGATTATTTTTTTCAACAATTTAAAATTTTGTCTTACCTGAATGTTTAATATTCTCTTGGGTGATGGCACTCAATCGGTTTGTGTTCATTTTTCAATAAACTTCGAAGCACTTTTAGTTGTCAATAATGACAAATTCAAAGTAAAATTTTGACGTTTCGATGTAAACAGGGTTTTATCGATGAGGAAGCAGAATTATCAGTATAATACCGAATGATTGGCTAGAATAATGTATTGCTATTGGTTAAAACCACCAAAATGTCAGATTTTGGCAAGTGAAAAAAATAATCGATGAGAAAGCAGAATTATATATCATACCACGAGACTTACGAGACTGGAAATTTTGTCGACAAAATTTTTCGATTGTCATGAAAGTTTGTTGCTTGGCAATTTTGCGAATGACATTTTTAACAAAACCACGAGCCGTCAGGCGAGTGGTTTTGGATTAAACGTCATGAGCAAAATTACCTAAAAGCAACAAACTTGAATACGACAAGAGAAAAATTTACCTTACAAAATTTTTAATTGAGTGGTATTCGATATGACTATTTCACGAGAGAAAAACTAAAAAATCATATGTTTAAACGTTTTATTTTTTGCAAACTTCAATTATACAGAGCCAAAAAAATAATAACATTATGAAAAAAAATTACTTATTCATGTAAAAAGTACATTTATTATAATTGTACGTTGTAGCATTATTTTGGGGATTGTTTTGCATCATAACCTGTGATGAATTTAAGTTAGAAACTGAGGATTCCTTTTCTTTATTTTTATTTTCTCGAAGGTTCTCTATAAGTTGGAAATGGTGTTCTTCATTTAATTGTAAATATGGTTTCAAAGAATGGGCAGAAGAATGTCCTTTAAGCTTAATTACTTCTTGTTCACCAACTCCTTCTTTTGCTAATGCAGATATTGCAGAAGCTCTATGTGAATGATTGGTTATTTTTATTTTTTTGTGTCTATACCAATTGATTCTGCCGATATTTTCGTCCACTTTGAAATTGTATTAATTCCCAATGGTGAATTTTTGTACCATATTCCTTTCTCCCAATTTGGATGTACTGTTAAAAATAATCTTGTGGTTGTTAGATAAGGATTGGATTCTCTTTTTTCAATAATTTTTAAAAATAAACGAATGGGGCACAAATTGTTGTTAGCATTATATCTTACCAGCTACTTACTGCCAGATAAAGCTTTTGAACCTCCTTGTGTCGTTTTGGAAAAGATTGGATTATATTCTACCCTGCCAGTAAAATTACCTTTATTATCATATTATTTTTTAAAGTAATTAATATCACAATTAGCAGCTTCATTTCCACGCCATGCTAATTCGAACGAACATAAATGATAAAACTTTTTTTTTGTAACCCATCAGGATTATCTTCAGAATAGCTTTCTACCATTTCCATCAATTCTTCTTTGGTAAACGCGTTAGAACTTCTTTTTCTGGTTTCAGGTTCAGCCTGAAGCTTTTTACGTTTTGTATCCCTGACCAATCTAGCAAATTTATAGGTAATATCTTTAAATGGATCAATTTTGATGTTAAATTCTAGAAAATATTTTTCCTGAACCATTTGAGCAGTCGTATTCCAAAGTGTTTTCACACTAGCTTCATTATAATCAGTTCCATCTCTTTTTTTCATGTTAAAACCATAATCTTCAAGAATTTTTGCTATAACTTGTTCCGAAGTATCCTTTTCTAACGTATAATTACGTGCGTCCAGAAACATTCTAAACTGTTCCATTTTTTGTCTTCATTGTAATTCGCGGTATACTTTGCTTAATTGTACTCTCTATTTCATTTATTGAATTATTTCAAAATCTTGTATTATTCATGTTAATAATACTTATTTAAATTTTTGGAACAGTTTTAATAATTTTTAGACAGTTAAATAAATAAATAAACAACTTTAGTTTCCTTAGAAACCACTAACAAACATTTTATATTGAATTTTATCACACAGTGATAGAATTTTATACACATAGATTTGATATATTAAACGTCAAAAAATTGCCGCGACAAGACAAAAAATTGCCAGTTCATAACCTTCAAATTTTGTCAGTTATCAATTCACTCTAGTGAAATAGTCAGTATAATACCGAATGATTGGCTAGAATAATGTATTGCTATTGGTTAAAACCACCAAAATGTCAGATTTTGACAAGTGAAAAAAATAATCAGAGTAATTTGAAATATTGTAGTGAGCCATTCGTCATTCAACTTTAAGACGAAAAGTTCATATGAACGTGTGTGATAAGTTTATTATTTAATGAGATACAGAGTGCTCAATGTTTTTATTATTTTAATAGAAGCAATAACATTATTATAAATATGAACATAACAATATTTCAGATTTTATTTTGAAACGCCCTGTATAGAGCAATCACTTTTTGGGACACCATTTATAAGTAATAAAAAATTGGTCACTGTATCCACAGCCTAATCATATCCTTTGCGAAAGGAAGCAATATAAATAATCCTTTTTGACTTTTGAGTCATCAGAAGGAAGAATCCCCCTCTTGATTATCCGCCCACGTCCCCGACACATCCACCTCCTTAATTTATTATAAACAAACGAAACCGCGTAAAGTCACGCAGCCTTCTAGTTTTCAGTCGACTCTCTACAGGTTAAGTGCTACTATTTTGTCTTTCTTTTCGGTATTTTCTTCATCAGTTAGTTCGACGTAATAGTAGTAGTAATATGGAAGAGATGTGTTGTTGATTATACATTATATTTTTTGTTATTTTTGAGTTGATATAGTGCGTATGATGACAAAAACTATGCAGCAGAGAAGTGATCCATCAGTTCTGGCTGTACCTACTGCTTCTATAATTATTAGTACTGCTTTGAATGAGTTTAGAAAAGCTTTTGTCTTTTTTAGTTACAAGTAAGTTTAATTTTTTTTATTCTGAAAAGTCTGCTCGATTTCTCTTCTTTCATATTGGGATCGTACAGTATAAAAAAACTATTATATTTCCAAACGTGCAAAAGCTACATACAGAGTGAGCCAATAGTCTGGAAACTGCCAATTATCTCCTAAATTGCTAGTCCCAATTGTACAAAATTTGGGGTACACCTATTTTAGGATACGAAGATTCCTTATTTGATATTTGCAATGTTGCCTTATTTGCCGTTCATTTTATATTATTAGTAACTTTAGTTTTTCAAATTCATCACCCTGTTCACTGTGGGTCGAAATAAAGGAGTACATTTTTTAATTGAAAATATTTTTTTTGTTTTTTGGGCGATTTATTTTCGCGAATCCGGTAATTTCGGAAAATTTCCTTTTTACTGAAGTGCTCTGGATAGTTTATCTACCGAAAAAGCATATTAGTATAATTTTAGCTAAGACAGTTTTCATTTGCAACTAGCTCAAATGCACTGTTATATAATTTTTTTTATAATTCCGACCCTGTACATTATTTTTGCTTCCAAATTTATAGTCATGTTGAGGACATGTTAGGTTATTAGACCTGCAAAAAGAAAATAAATCGCCCAAAAATCAAAAAAAATATTTTCAATTAAAAAATGTACTTTTATTTCGGCCCACAGTGTATATTATTCAGTCTTTATTGGAATCTCCCATTCAATACGAGCTCAACCATATGTGAAACTTATGATTTTATGTAGTCTGGAAGGTCTAAAATACATAAAACATAAGTCTGGCAATGCCTATTTGTAAACTGAAGTATTCCCAATAAAAATAATCTTCAGGATTGAAATCAGGTGAACGTGGAGGCCATTCAATTCTACCTAGTCCACCAATTCATTGTCTGGGAAATATCTCATCTAAATTACACCGAATATTTGCACCAAAATGAGCTGGAGCTCTAGCTTGCTGAAATCATATTTTGATTAAAATTGGCTCTAAACAAGTTTCTAAGTGTAGGTACAGTTTCATTTCTAAGTAGAAGTTCATGTTCATCTGACGTCAAATTTCCTTCAATAAAGAAGGCGCAATTAACAAAATCACAGCATTCTTCATTTAAGCATTTAAATTTCTTCAAATCCACATATTTTGCGTTGTTTTATGTATTTAAGATCTTCTATTCTAAATAAAATCGTAAGTGTTCCAATTGGTTGAACTCGTATTGAATAGGAGATTCCAATAATGACTGAATATACTGGGTGATGAATTTGAAAAACCAAAGCTACTAATAATATACGATAAACGGCAAATCTGGCAGCATTGCTAATATAAAATCTGGTATCTACGTATCCCAAAATAGGAGTACACCAAATTTTGTACAATCAGGACTAGCAGTTTACGAGATAATTGGTCGTTTCCAGACTTTTGGGCCACTCTATACATATTCGAACCCAGAAATATTTTGTTACCTACGATTTTTAATTGCTTTTGGGCTTAGATCAGGGACTATTTTGAGCCTGAAATTCCTTTCCCAAAATTAACTGATACCTCAGACCACCGTAGCCAAATTACATTAAAAATCCTATCTCTAGTATTTTTCTTATTGATGCAAAATATTTATCATTTTAAATAATTTATGGTTGGGTAAATAAGTGAAATTTTACAAGATAAATAGACATTAAATTCAGTAAATATAAAGTGTAATTAATAATTATTAATACAATTAACCCAGGTAATTATTTTTTTGAAAAAAAAAATCATAAAAATCGCAAAGTAAGGATCAAAACAATGAAAAATTCATTGATGAGTAGGCTTAAATTCCAGAATTTGTTTATTTTCAAGCGATTTCTTTGCTTTGTCAAAATATTTGTAACCACGGTGACGACTAGTCTGTACAGAAAGTACGAGGAGTAATAAATCATTCATTTAAG
>CAJUYH010000127.1:0-23033 GCA_910591685.1 Galerucella tenella | reverse complement strand
AAATGTATTCCAATAATTATTTCTTTTCATTTTTTATTATATTATAACTTAAAACGTATTTTTTTCTCAAAATACACACCACTGCATTGCGTTATCGCTTATCTGCTAATCCTTTAACAATGAAGAAACCCTAAATTTTGCTGAAACAAATACGGGGTCGATCTACCTGGTTTTTAGATTTACGGAAGAAATGTAATTTAAAGTAGGAGATTTATCAAAAATTTCATGGTGCTCCCTGTAAAGGTTTTGCATACTTAATTAGGGTTGATTACTCCTCGTACTTTCTGTACAGACTTTATAGATTATGAAAATATATTATATTTCATTACGAGTCCAGAAGATAGGCTTTTCCCGTGTGCGTGCGATGTGACACGTACACTATCTGTTTTCGCTTCTCACCTAATCCATAGATTATGAACGCACTCCTTATGTCATCAGTCCTTTTTAGTTGAACGCGAATTTTAAAATAATAGCATCAAATAATTTTATCTTGATAGCTAATTTCAAGCAGCAAATATGTTACCTTTTTTAATAAGAGGCACCCGATTATGAGAGCATCATTTGAAAGAGTACGTTTTGACAGTACTTTGCGTTTCTGTTTAACATATGTAGAAGAAAAAAGATAACTAGTCTACTTATTAAAGTTTCCCCCCCCCCCTGACAACAGCGCAAAATCTCCTTGTTTGTCATTGGCTCTAGCCTACCACCGTCTACCACAGAAATTCAAATTTCAATATTTTTTTTTCATTTTTATTTGAAATCGTGGAGTGGCGTTATTAGTTGCAAATACTTAGTTGAGACCCAATATGCCTTGTGACATTTTCATTGAAATTCATGAAACGAGCCCATTGGGCCCATATGCTTTTTTTTAAGCAAAAACGGATTGCTCCCAAAATTTAAAAAATCACCCAAAAAAGAGGATTTTCCTTTTTTGGGTGAAAATCGAAATTTTCCATGCCCAATATCTCATGAAAGAAAAAGAACTTTCCGTTTCAAAAACCGGCAATTTTTCCAATTGGTAGTTTATTTTGCCCCCTTCCACCCCCTTCTAAGATCCACTCTTCGATTTGACACACCCTCCCTAACAAAATTCATTGTACTTTAAGCATAGAGATGACTTTAAGTGGCTACAACTTACCTTTTTCACTGTATTATTATTTGAATAGAAAATAATAGTATATTATATACCAAGGTGGTGAGACTATTATTATTAACCGAGCACCAATATTATTTCGCGAGGGGTTTTGCCCCGAGCGGAATGAGGTGCGAGGTTTATAAATGTCTTTACCACCATGGTGTATATAAAATTTTTTCCACTACCAGCCAAATTTAAGACAAAAATTAAAAATAATTCATAAATGCACCTCGAGAAGCGTTTACTCCGTCGTCTGACTGACAAGTACACTATCAGTTTTCGATATATTATGAACGTACTCGTTATGTCATCAGTCATTTTTGGTTGAGCGCGAATTTTAAACTAATGGTATTTTCAGTAGTAATACCCCTAGGGTCTTGATAATACCGAGATAAATTTGTCATAGAGAATGGTGAAAGCGTGTTGCTTGATAATAGCCCAAGGCCGCAGGCCGAGGGCTATTATCTTTGAGCAACACGCTTGAAGGATTCTCTACGACAAAATTTTGAGTATTTATCAAGACCCGAGGAGTATTCGATAAGATAATTTTTTACTTTGTAGATATCAAAAAATTGGTTGTCAACCTGATGTTTAATAATTTTCAATATAAACTTTATTAGTTTTAATCAAATATAATTCATTTTTATTTAAAACTACAGTTGTGAAAAGTACAATTGGTAAATTAATTGAATCGTTAGATGCAATACCAAATCTTCGCGACTTTTTTAATCCAGTTGTCAGTTTGACGATTAATTAATGTAATAAAAAGTAAACACCAAACTGAAAACACCACATGTAGGGTATTATCGCTGTAATACAGCGGTGATTGGATGAAATTTGACACCTGACTTGAAATTAAGTAATTTGATTGGTTACTATATTCAGTAAAAAATTATCAGTAGTAATACCCCTAGGGTCTTGATAATACCGAGATAAATTTGTCATAGAGAATGGTGAAAGCGTGTTGAAAATAAAAAATTATGTGATAAAATTTGAAGAGTGAGTTGTATTTGGGAAGATTATTTTTTTATAAATTTAAAATTTTGTATTACCTGAATGTTTAATATTCTCTTGGGTGATATGGCACTCAATCGGTTTGTGTTCATTTTTCAATAAACTTCGAAGCACTTTTTGTTGTCAATAATGTCAAATTCAAAGTAAAATTTTGACGTTTCGATGTAAACAAGGTTTTATCGATGAGGAAGCAGAATTATCAGTATAATACCGAATGATTGGCTAGAATAATGTATTGCTATTGGTTAAAACCACCAAAATTTCAGATTTTGACAAGTGAAAAAAATAATCGCTGTAATACAGCGGTGATTGGATGAAATTTGACACATGACTTGAAATTAAGTAATTTGATTGGTTACTATATTCAGTAAAAAATTATCATTCAAATAATTTTATGTTGATAGGTAATTTCAAGCAGCAAATATGTTGAAGACCATCTCCTGGGTATACAAAATTATGTTGCACAAGTTTTTGTTGAACTTCTATTCCTGAATTCTCAAAATATTTGAATTTGTTCATTATTGACCTAGGTTAATAATAGAAAATTACTAACCACTAATAGAGAAATTCAACTTCTCAGTTGGCTGGAAGAAGCAAGAATTGTCAACTTCACAGCTAGTAGTGGAAAATAGTATATTATTCAACAAGCATATTATGATGGCTATTAAATGAAAATGCTGCTTCTTATCATTATCAATTTTATTGTCCCTGAGTTTAGATCTAATATATCGGCTACAACATAAAGTATATTTCTTTCTCTAAATCCTTTTATAAAAATCTCTCTTGATTCAATTATACCAACACCTTGTATGATAAAACAAACAACATTTATTATTCTTTTTTACATAATTGTAAACAATTATATTTTTTTGCGATCTGACCATTCCACCTCAGTGTCTCTTGAACACCCACATGACTCATATGTTTATATTACGTTTTATCTATTTGATGATCAAGTTTGTTGTTGTTTATATCTTATATTCGAAATCCGGCGGAGGCGGCCAATCAACCACACCTACCACGTCTGTCTGTAAAAATAAATAATTTAAAAATTTTGCGTACCTAACAACTTCTTGCTTTAAATTTCGGTCTGTCTGTTGTACAAAAAAAGGTAGCGACAAGCTACTTCCTTTGTATATTTTGGTTTCTTTGAAGGTTTAATTCAAATTTGACTGCTTCAGTAACCGTACATCATAGTAGGTTCAATCTATGTAAGTCCCTCCCAGCGCGGACCGGCGATTGTAAACTGGGCCGATTATCAGGTAATGCCCACTAACCAGTATTGAATCTCGGCCGGCCAAAATGTTGTACCTGATTTCAGGAATGTATTGATTGATCGATTCAGCACCACCGGTCAGAGGCTTAGAGTCCTCGGCACCTCAGCCTTTATATGAAGAGACCAATAGCCCTTTTATTTTCAGACTCAACAGTCTTTTCACTAGGTCCTTCTTGGAGAAATCCTAGGAGTCTATGCTGGCAGGTAGAACTTAGTATTATAAATAAGAATATCCTAACAACATTATGTACTGCAATTCAACAAACTATGAAGATAATAAATCGCGCGACCCCTGTATATACGGTGCACGTGTTTTCCAACGACCGCTTATTTTCGGCTTCTCTTTATAATATCTTCTGTATGTTCCTTGTGGTATATTATTCATTCTTTTTTTAATTTCTTGGGAAATTAAACCACAATATTTTTCTCTTTATAAGCTTGGTATGAGAGCGCCGACAGCCTGTTAGGTTGATGTACGATGGCTGTTGGTACTTCTGCCGAACCCTTGTAAAATTTTTACGATAAGGTACTCACAACGTTCTCTATACAGGGTGTTCCACAACGAGTTTAAACTATCTGTATGTGGCAAAATACTTATAGTAAAATCATGAAAATTTCTACGTTTGGGTTTTCGGATACGATCTTTTTACCTAAAATATTTTCCAGATGGCAGACTTCCGGTTCTGCCGGAAGTCGACTGTAACTTTGTTATTTTAAATGGAACACCCTGTATATTAATACATTTTCAAGATCTACGTAAAATTTTAGTATACTTTTGTCTGAAAACTTTCTTCGAAAAATGCATACTTTTTGAGTTATTGATTTTTTTTGTAAATCCTTGCAGATCCTTGTAAATTATTTTTTTACGAGGATACCCTTGAAGATATGAAAATGGTTTTCGTTCGGTTGCTTTTAGCTAGGTCAGACCTATTTTAATCTATGTTGAAAATTTTTTATTTTATACAGGGTGTGTATAGAAAGTGTTCAAAGTTTAACTTCATAAATATAAAATTTCTTCATTTTTTCAAGTAGAACCACCCGGTTTTTTCTATTTTAATGCATTCAGGGGTAAAAAATAAGGCAAATTCATGTATACTTTCCTATACCTAAACCTTACCGTTATCCAGATATTACATGTTTTCTGTAAATTTTTAGAGATGCAGGATATCTTACTGCAAATAAAGCACATATGTTCTTGTAAAACCTTTGCGATATTTACCAAGTATTAAATGCAAATTTACATAATCTTTTTTATTTCTCAGTGCTTGTATCAACGGGTCAAAATAAAATTTAGACCACACCTGCATCTCTCAAAATTTACAGAAAACATTCAATATCTGGATAACGGTAAGGCTTAGGTATAGGAAAGTATACATGAATTTGCCTTATTTTTAACCCCTGAATGCATTAAAATAGAAAAAAACGGGTTGTTCTTTTTAAAAAAATGAAGAAATTTGATATTTATGAAGTTAAACTTTGAACACTTTCTATACACACCCTGTATAAAATGAAAAATTTTTCAACATAGATTCAAATGGGTCTGACCTTGCTAAAAGCAACCGAACAGAAACCATTTTCATATCTCTAAGGGTATCCTCGTAAAAAAATAATTTATAAGGGTCTGCAACGGTCAAATTTTTTACAAAAAAATCAATAACTTAAATAGTATGCATTTTTCGAAAAAAGTTCTCAGACAAAAGTATACTAAAATTTTACGTAGATTTTAGAAATGGATCAATATACAGGTTGTTCTATTTAAAATAACAAAGTTACAGTCGACTTCCGGTAGAACCGGAGGTCTGCCATCTTTGAAAATATTCTAGTTAAAAAGATCGTATCCGAAAACCCAAACGTAGAATTTTTCATGATTTTACTATAAGTATTTTGCCATATATACAGATAGTTTCAACTCCTCGTGGGACACCCTGTATACGGTACGGTTTGTGTGTTTTCAGACTATTTTTTACGTAAACAAAGCAAATGTGTTAAGCCATACCGAAAGCGGTTCCCATAGATGTAACGTCGCATTTTAACATGGGAAGATAGAAAAGAGTGTGTGAAATTTACTAATACGGCTAGAAGAATTTCACTTGTGCAGTTAAATAAATTATGTAGATTCTTTTTTGTTAATTAAAGAAACTCCACTCATGAGATATTGTTAATTATATCGAGTAAATGAATTGATAATGTTCATTAACATAGTGAAATTGCAGAGCGCCAGGTATCTAACTAAGAGTGAAACTGGTTTAAATTATAATAAAAAAAAGTAAATAAACGCTATTATTGGTCTGTGTAATTAGAGGTTAGGTTCAGTGATTCACTTTTATTTTTCAATGTACGAGGTAATTCTTGAAGAATTCTTCTAATTTTTTTGAGTTACATGGTCTTGTCGATATAGCCAAAAGTGATAATAATACTTTTCTGCTAGTTTAAGGGGCATCTACCAAATTCGACCTTGAACAATTATGCTTTGTATATTTTTTTGTTTCCCTACGTCCTCACGTTTAAGTTCACATAACGAAAATTTTATTAGAAATATGAAAGCTCCGCAACATGTAGGTAGCCAAGCGGTCCATTTTTATCCGATATTTTAGTGGTAGCAACCGAATTTCAATAAGGAATTGTACGGTCATAAGTAATTTGAGGATTCTGAGATTTTTATATAGTATTCGTAAAGCTTCAAATTAGACTTCTTATCAATTAGTTTTTCCATTTAATCCATATTTAATTCTTTACAAGGACTCAAACTTTGCTTAATATGTGTAATTACCTCATGATTCGTATTTTTTTCAACAAAATTTGGTTAACATTTCAAAGTTTTTATTCGATGAGAACTCTAAGTTCAACATTAATCTACATGATATATTTTTTTCTTAATTTTCAATACATCCATTACCTCAAAATTCTTTGCCAAAAATATTTCGATATTTTCTCAAATCGCTGCCGATAGATTCCCCTTAAGTCACCTTTCATACAAGGTGTCACAAGTTGTCGTTTACAGGCAATATCTCGCTTAATTTAAAAGATAATCCAATATTGTAAAAATTATCATGAAGAGCATCAAATGACTTGATAAAGGCCAAGCAATAGGTAAATATTTTTGACAAAAATCCTAATAGAAAGCGGATGATGCCATCATATAAAAGACATTGCGTAGTATCATTTTAATGTTTTGGACACGCAAATGTTGTTCAGTCATTTGTTATAAACATTTAAAACGAAAAAAACCTTCTTTTTTTAGTTTTTTTCATATAGCGTAAAACGTACTGAAGCAATTACAATGGTATGTGTAGATAAATTGTAGATAATTAAAATACGAACAAAATGAGAGGTCGAGCGAGTTAATTGGATAATTAGGATCCGAGAAAATCAAGAAAAACCGGAAAATTAGTCATTTTTTTGAATATTCATATCTTTGTCATTTTCCATTTGCAAGAGCTGAAACTTGGTATAAAAGAAGTTTTTCTTATGCCCTTTATATGCGCCAAGAGCAGACGCCAAGCGACGTTTAGTTTTATTATTATTATTATTATTATTATTACAATGGGGTACGGGCAGGAATCCTAAGATCCATAAGCCCTGAATTGTACTAAATAAATATTACAAAAATTAAAGTAATTAGACAATTTCAATTTTTTCATACAATAATTTTCAAAGTGTCTGCATCATCTTAAACCTAAAATAGTCATCAAATATAAAAATTTTCAGTCGTATACGAGGTTTTTCAAAAATATTAGTTTCATTCAAGTGTAAAGTAGGTATTCTACCTTTAAATTTGACAATATCGAAAAATATTACTAAAAAAAGTTGGATATGTCGAAGCATTAGTATGAGTAGAAATTGAATTTGTTTGTTTCTAACATTAATATGATGTTGATTTAATAACTTACTGTTTGAATATATTTTATCATCTGCAAAATAAATAGATATGCACTTATTTCGCGTTTTTAATGCAAAATTATTAAAAAAACATGAAAAACCTAGAAGATTATCATGTGTCGTAATCACAAGAGAAAATAGAAACATTAGTAAAAAATTGAATAATCTGAAGTTTCTTATTGTCTGACAGCACGCGAAAAGGTCACAGATGCTAGTCAGGTAGTAAACCATAAGCGTCACCGTTCATCTAAGGAATTTATTTACTATTTAATTTTATACCCTATCTGATATATAAAGGTAATATGAATCTAAATTCGGTTAGTTAAAACAACTTGATAATTTCCAAGAAACATTACAATAGGGTCCTACTAGGGATTGTCCTAATGACTACTTAGAAATTTTGCTGGTATATACGGTGAAACTTGCAGGTCTCGCCCAAATTTGTATAATTTGTTTTGCTCAGAGTCGCTTACGTTCCATAAGTGTTAACTGTGTTGTGAAAAATGTCTTCAAGTTGAAATGAAATGAAAGATGTTCGTGAAATAATGAAGTACTCATTGACAACAATAACTGAAGAGAACTGGAGAGATGCTGTGAATCATGTAATTAAAGAGGAAGAGAAAATGTGGGTTTTAGATAATAATAATAATAATAACACACGCTCGGGATAGGTGAACATTACCAGCAAGTGCATACTTGGAATGATAATAATAATAATAATAATAATTTATTGCTTCAAAAACATAAGTTTACAGCAAGGGTGTATGAGTACAAATTGAATAATACGTTATACCTACACTAACAAACAATTTAAAAAGAATAATATATAACATAACAAGACATCTCAACAAATAATTACTCATTGATAATAAATGACCTTAATCTTATAATATTCCACACATATTCACAAATTTGCCTGGCTTCAACAAGTGTGATATTTTGTAGAGTTTTGATTAATACTTCCAAACTCTGCAAACAAGAAATATTTAGATAACCTCATAGAACAAACTATAGAACCGATAGTGATTCTCTCAACGAGTCTTCGGATGATTCTTGTATGGCCAGCGAAGAGGATGATACTATAGATTGAATTTTATATTTCCTATAAATGGTATGTTAACTTTACTTGACATACATTAATTCATTGTCAATAAATTTGAATTATGAAAATTAAACTATATTTTTTTTAATTTATTTGATTTAATAAAAATGAAAATGTAACTTTTTAATAGGCCTGAACGAATGAATTTTATTTCAACTGTAATGTCGACCGAATCTAATTAAATAAGCAGAATAAACTAATATCGTAATCTCCGCCACTGCCGCAATATTTATCGTTTATCTGGCATTGTTCAGTTTTATTACCATATTGTATTTTGAGCTGAAACAGGGATGTATAGATAACCAATACAGACACCTATTTTTTCTACTGTACTTTACTTTTGAGTGAAACTAATATTTTATGACAAACCTCGTATACGATTAAAACATTTGATATTTGTTGACTGTATTCAAGGTTTTAGATAATGCAGAACTTTTTATGAAGAATAACTTTTTTTCCTAAAATTAATAATAAACAAGTTTTCCATATTATGATTCCAACTTAGGGGGACATATTGTTTATAGTATGCCTCTACTTAATCCCCGCTACCCCTCTACTCCGTTTCTTTCCGGCGGTCATTTTTAGCGGTGTTTTCGGGCGTTTCTGGTCAACTTCAGAAATCGAAAATATACGTTTCGTTGCTCCTATACTTTTCAAAACCGTTTTAAAATTTAAAAGCGGACAATCGACAACGCATCCAGAAATTTAGAAAATTATCGTACGAAAAAATTAAAATTGCAATTGCGATAAAACTAACCGTCACTTGGCGTCTACTCTTCGCGCATATAAAGGGCACACGAAGAACTTCAGTTTTTGTAATTGAAGAATGACGTAGACATGAATTTTCAGAAAAATGAGTAATTTTCCGGTTTTTCCTGATTTTCTCGGTTCCTAATTATCCGATTGACTTGGTCGACCCCTCATTTTGTTCGTATTTTAATTATATACAATTTTTATCCACATACCATTTCTGTACGATTTACGCTATATGAGAAAAACCAAAAAAATAAAGTTTTTTTCGTTTTAAATGTTTATAACAAATAACTAAACAATATTTGCGTGTCCAGAACATATCAAAATGATAATTCGCAATGTCTTTTATATTATGGCACCATCCGTTTTCTACTAGGATTTTTGTCAAAAATTGCAAGGTCCGTTGCTTGGCCTGATAGTCCTTTGGAAGTCACCTCTCACTTTCTATTTTCAAAATGGCACACCCTGTATATTTTCGTTGCAAATTGTCACTATATTTGGAATATAACGATATAACATACTTGTAGGTTTTTTATTATTAGCAAAAAAATTAAACATTTTATGACATTTTGCTTTATCTAATTAATTATCTTTATTGCTTCCGCTACTGGTTTTAAAAACTCCACGAAAAATAAGTAGATAAAAAAAACAAGCTTTTTATGTCAAAAAATTAATGACAGTTGATAATAATAAGTGTTTAATTTAAATCAAAAATCGACCTGTTTCCACATTTTTTTAAAATACAATGATTACTGCAAGCCAAACATCAGGGTGAACTATTTTGAGTCGCTCACTCTGTATTTTTTTCCGTTTTTTTTTATTTTACCAAAAAATATGTGTTCAAAAATGAGATTTAAATCGAAAGAATTTTTGTTCTTAAAACTTTTAACTTGTCCCCCGTATAATAATAATCAAAATACCAAATTATGCTAACAGGTTGTTATTCTATATTAGAGTACGATAATTTTTTGTGCAAATTCCTTTTGTAACCAGTTTCTGATTTAAATATTTAGAGACAGAAAAAAAAATTCATGCAGATGTAAACAAAAAACGGGTTTATGTATATTCGTCGTCGCCTTTTTTGCCTTGTGATAAAAAACCGCAGATGTTAATATGTTTATATTAAATGTGTTAAAAGTATTACTATAATGTTAATCGACTTGTTGTTAAGTTCAAAAGATTTTTGCACGGTTCGAATCAGTTTAATGCGTCCACGTTGAAAGCTTAAAGTGCTCGTGTTGAAAATGGGAAAATTTATTAGCTGGTGGTCCGCAAGAAACTATGCAACCACGTAAGTTTTCATTTTATTATTACCAAAACTGCTAATTTCCATCAAAAATTCCTCAGCATATTTTCCATTTATTACAACTAAAAATCCAGAGAAACTCCACAGCTTAGAGTGGACTCTCATCCTCGTCTGCTTCGGAAGATATTTTCAGTCTCCTTTATTACGATTCTCACCAATTTTTGGGAACTCTTATCTGCTTCAGAAGATAGTCGGGCTGTTCTTAGTTTACCAGCAGTACTCAAACAATATTTTTACCTGGCATGGCTTTTTATTGAGCATGACCTCTCTTATGAAAAAAAAAAGAGATCTCGATTTAATGTTTTCATCATCTTTCTAGCAATTTTTTCACATTTTCTCACCGTTTAAACCTTCCCTCAACTACGACAAACATTTCAAAACCAAAATTAACTGAATCGGACCAGCCGTTTTCGAGTTTTAGCGAGAGACAAACGAACAGCAATTGATTTCTTTTATGTATATAGAGATTCTTTTGTCCGTGTGTATACGACTGACGCATAAACCGTTGAACCGATTCAGATTCACATTTGGTCCCGGTAGGTGGCATGGTAATCGGGTTTACAATAAAAAACTCCAAAACGGATGAAATTTTTTGTGTGTTCAATGGATTCGAGATTATTTTAGATCCATAATATGTACAAGTAGATGGCTTTGCAATCGAGTTCATCCTAAACGGATGTGCCGATTTTGATTAAATTGTTTCTGCGAGTTTGAGGAAGTATAATTCAGCAAATTTATCTGAAGCCGCGAAAGGAATGCAGTCGAAAACATTCGATATTGCCACGTTTAACTATGGAAAAGCTAAAGTAGTGATAATAATTAGAAGTGGGACTTTTTATTATTAACAATATGATTAAACGTTAATTCTCTAATATGCTTGTTTCCTTGGATTTTTTCTATCAACATTATTTTTTCAATTTATGAATATTGAAAGATGAGCACTTTTCCAAATTTGCTTAAGGCTTCTTCAAGCTCTGGCAGCGTTGTACCTACGAAAACCCTAATTACCACACCCTCCGAATTACATAATTGGTGATTTTTATCGAGAGCTGACTTCTTATTGGCAAGCGCGTGCGTGTGTTCTTCCCTCTCACTTCCTCAATTGACTGATATTGATTTATCCAGTGGCGTTGGTATTGTGAGTTACCTTTGTATTTTCAATTTTACTTGGTAAAATAGGTACCGTACGTTTATGACATATATGCCTCGCCTCTTACCGATTCCCCGTAGCTTCAGATAAACTTGCCAAACTATAACTAGATGATTTAGATTCACAATTAGTTCCGGTAGATAGCGCTGCAATCAATTTCCTACTGAACTTCTAAACGGTTTTGTTGACATTTTGCCTAAGTGTTTTTTTATACGGTCTTTTCAAAAAAAGTTTCAAATTCACACAAAAAAATTTGGTACAAAACTACGTCTGTTAGATCCAATCCCATACATACAATAACAATTGAAATTTTCTCGGACAGCCAAGCACTTAGCTCTCACCGTGTAACGTCGAATTTGGTTTTAGACTGCCAAAAAAGACACCTCAATATAGTCCAAATACCGACATCAAGGCGAAGCGCCGCACAACGAATCGCATCGGCGAAGCGAGTCATACTCACTAAGCAAAAATTCGTGAAGTAATGCGACGAAACGACGCATTAACGAATAGTGAGTAGCGGGCTTTACAAGTTAAAAGTTGTGCATGAGGAGACTTTCAGGTCTCATTATCTCGATAACTATCGAATTCTCGAAAAAAATGGTGGAGCCCATTTCTGTAGATAATAAGACGATCTTCATTTATTATCTGAAAAAAAATATTCCAATTCGCATATTTAGCCAGATATTCCCGTTTTCCTGGGTTTACAGGGCCATTTCTCCTCCTTCCGTAAACTCAATCGCATTAAGTTTTTTCTCGCTTAAAAACACCTGCCGTGACCTACAAATTGAGCCCAAAGTGAAGTCTTCAGGGACTTTTCAGGAGCTTTGTCCCTTAATTTACTGGACTAATAGGAGAACTCAATAAAGTATTGCTGGTCTGGATCCCTGGCCATTCTGGCATGGAAGGAAACGAGAAGGCAGACTCTCTTGCAAGGGAGAGAGCTGCACGTGTTTCTATCGGACCAGAACCTACAATTATTGGCATCTCAATAAGTTTTGCCAAACAAACACTAAATAGATGAAAGAAGATGATGAAACAACAGAGCATATACTTTGTGCCTGCCCTACCGCGTCTTGTATCTGATGTTTGGCAGGGTCTCTCTCTCGCCCTCGGACCTGAAATATCATTCACCAAATAAACGAATCGGCTTTGTTAAGAAGCTGAATTTGTTTGGTGAAATCTGAATACGTGTGAGCCACAATAGAATCTTGCGAGTCGCAGTGGAGGGCTTTATAGATCCACAAACCTAAGCTAACCTAGATCCACTTTTTAAAAAATCGGTTTTTTACTTTTAATGTAAAACATAAGAATCACTTTATATTATTGTGGTATAAATGATTATTTCAACACGAGTGTGAATATAATTTCAAATGAACTGTCAAGAAAATGTTGTGCTAGGTGTGAAATTTCACAATTTTTCTCGATGTAGATACATAGTATCAAGCATACATTTGATAACTACGTATCTCGTTAGAGTAAGTAGCGGGATGGACGGACACTTCAGTTGAGCTATGATAATGGTATTTTTATTGCATTCTATACATATTTAGTCATCTAAAGTTTGTGGAGATATTCGATTTCTACTTAAGAAAAGTGATTTTAGACTGGGAACTTGTAGTCATAAATTTTTTTTAACGTTGTCGATTTTATTTTTTTTAATAGTAGCTTTAGATTGTATTTTAGATTAAATTCGATGTTTTTAATAGTAGATGTTGGAAATTTTCATTAGATTTGAGAAATATTGTGTCACAAAAAGTTTTATACAAATAGCAAAAAAGTTTATTTAAGATTTCACAAACAAAAAATCTCGATAAGAAGCTTTCTGATGGCATTTTTAAAATATTGGAAAATAATGATTGGGAGTATATAGTCAAAAGCGCTTTTATCGTGCGGGTTCAAAGGTCACTAACCATATGTATCAAAAGGATATGTAATTAGTTTTCAGCGATTCTAAAAAGTCTTTCACCAGCGAAGTTTTTATTTAAATGTTAGTTTTGTTACTTTGACAATATGAATGATAAGAAGAAATTTTCCGATATTTTGCATCCTCAAGCAAAAAAAAATGGTACTTAGTCTGATAGATTATTTTGAGAATGAATGAAAAAGTGGAAATTCGTCAACCAGTGTGTAGGAATCATAGGATCATTATTCTCTCCGGGTATATTTGTAATCTCACATTTTGGTAACCTCTGTGTCTTCTGATTTGATACATATGGTTAGTGACCTTTGAACCCGCACGATAAGAGCGCTTTTGACTATATTAACTTTTACTTCTTTCTATAGGTTAGACTGTTTTGTGCTAATAAGAAATGTTGGTAAAATTGAAATTTGCAGAAATTTTTTTACGATTCACGTTCCTGCATGTGTATATAAATGTTTTGGGACAGACTCTAGATAATTATAAACACTGATAAAAGTTGTGTTTTGGTGTTAATTTAAAAAATATTCCATTTTGTATGGTTAAATTTTGTTTAAATTTTTTTGTACTCCTGTATATGACGTTTTTCGTGAAATGCGTTGAAAATTTTTGTCAAAACATAAAAACTGGAAAATAAAGAGAAAAAAATAATAAATTATTTAATAATAATGAATAAATTTAAAAACAAGACAAACTTCAACAAACACAGTTATTTCAAAAACAATAGTATTGTTGCTGTTTTGGAAACTACATATTATACCTAATTGTTAAATAAAACGTTTAATAATAATTTTTTCCGCAAATCGCTAGGAAATTTTGACATTCCTGTCAAAATTTCTTGAAGAAAAAGTCAGGACTTCCTTACTGTAAGGAAATGATATTTCCGTACAGTTGTTAGTGTTCTACATAAATGATTGAAAACACATTGCTTATAAGGAATTAATTTATATTTTGAAAACATCAAGTCATTACTGAATACATTTTTAAGATCAATTTGTTATATTTACAGTAATTTGACAGTTAGTACAATTATTGAACATTGGAGGAACACTCTTAGAACTATGAGAAATATTTTGGACAACATGCAGGGTGGTAGGGTCATTTTGTTGAATATTTTGTACTGTGAAAATTTTATTTGCCACCTCAACCTTATTGTTAAGCGATTCTTCGATATATCCTTCAGCAACGTTTGATGACTTCCATCCGCCATGCCTCTTTAAACTAGTTATGTCGGCACCAGAGTCAACCAATATTGTTGCAGAAGACCGACGAAAGCAGTGACCAGTATATTCTGTCGGATTTACCAAGTTCAAATAAGTAGCAACTATTTTGGGCATTTTTCTAAATTGATGAATTCCTACCACTTGTCTACAACCCTTTCCGCTTTGATATTTAAAGAAAAATCGGTAACTGTTCATATTTTCTGGTCTTAACGAAACATACTTTCGATAAACATTCAAGTAGATCTGATTAATTACAAATGATCTTGGTTTGTTGGTTTTCGAATCAGGTATGCTGATTAAAAGCTTAGATTCTAAGTCTTCTATATCGTGTACAGTCATTCGGACTAACTCATCCATTCTACAGGCCCCAGAAATACCAAATATTACAGCCACCTAAAAAATAAATAAAGCTATAATCTAAATAGAAATTAAAACCTTGTAAATTACCTTAATCATTAAATTTTCTTTATCTGGAGCTTCCTGGATAAATTTTTCAATTTCTTCCTTCGTTAAAATCTTAGATTTCTTTGCCCTATAACCTTGAGGTTGCCGTTTCAATAAAGAACGAAGTTTTGAGTATGTAGATATATCTACATTGTGTTTAAGTGCAAGGGTTGACTTCAGCATTGAATAATTGGCCCATAATGTTGAAGATTTCATCTTTAAACAAAGGTCTAGGAAGTATGCCATTACAACATTTTCTGAGAAAGAACTCGTATTTTTACTCATGCGATAATCCATAAAACGTCTGTATGCATTTTCGTACTTTTCTCTTGATTTCTTTGGCAATAATTCTAATGAAGCAGTATTCACTGCCTCAACCAGCTCTGGAGGAGTCCCAGGAATGGAAATTTCATCATCACTTATCATTTTACTTTCGAGAACACCAGCAATTAAATTTATAAGCGTCAAGTTTGACAATTCAACCTCAATACGTTTCCATAGTAACCCAAGTAATTTTATTAGGAATTTCACAGCACCATTTATTTGGGAATAAAATTATCGCGTTTTTTTTTTAAATCAATCAATATCTGTCGAATTTTAAACGATTTGCGGAAAAATAGTATGTTTACCTCGTAGGAAAAGCCACATTCCTGGACTCTGTGTTGCTAAGTCTCGGCTTGCGCCTCGACTTAGCAATCTTCACAGTCGTCCAGGAATGTTAAGCTTTTCCTACCCGGTAAACAATGTACTATTAACATAAATTCAATATTTTTGAGAATCCATACCTTTTGTGAGGCGGTTAATTTATCACAATATAATATTTATAGGTTGTGAATACATTGGTGATAAAGTATTAACAAAAATCTATTTACATTTCTGGTATTGAAAATAAGAAATCCATATGGCTCCGTTTTATTTCTCTCCGCATCTTCTTCATCCCCTCAATAATGCCTCCTTGCTAAGTAGTCCATTTGTTTCGTCAGTATATAACCTGCAATCGATCCGTCCGAAACTAAATAGTTTACATTGTCACAGAGATTATGATTGAAAATGTCTGTGAAAAGCTAGCGAAAGAAAGGGAGAGAATGTAACAAGAATGAAAGGAAACATAATATACGATGTCGGGAAGTGGAAAGGGGTGAATTTTTAAGGGTAAAAAACGGTTTATCTCGATTTCCGGCAAAACTAAAAGTTCTATGGAAAAAAGTTAAATGGCAAAGCTGTAGGCAATGAAAGGATCTACAACTTCTGTATTTACACTTTTTTACCTCAAAATTTATGTGAAACATTTAATTAAAATTTTTTTTGGTTTTTTAATTTTATCTTGCACAAAAAATTGTTTTCTCAATCAGCAGCCCCATTTAGATCAAATTGTACATAATGATTGCAAAAATTCTTCAAATTCGAGTTGTTTTCATATATTTTGCCCATACACTGTGTCCACTCAAGTTCGCACCATATGGAAAACTTTTTTATTATCAATTTCAGGAGAAAAACTCATTCCTCATAAAAAGTTGTGCATATTCTAAAATCTAAGATACAATAATCAGATATCAATTTTCTTTAGTATTATACGAGGCTACTCAAAAAATATGAACTTTACTCAAGAATAAAGTACCTTTAAAATTTGACAATATCGAAAAATGTTATAAATAAAAGTTGATCAGAATTGAAAACTACGTTCAAATATACGATTTTATCTATTTATATGAAAAAAAATGTATTATTTTTTGAAATGTATTTCTAGATACAATAACAATGCAAATTTTATACTGTAGTTACGTGTAATATAGGGCTGCGTTCGAGAAGCTGGTAGCTGGTATGAAAATTGTTTTAAGGAGTGGGGGTAAAAACTCACTTCGGTGTGTTAAACTCGCTCTAGATTTTCGAACGGTGTTGGAGTGTTTTGTTCCAAGGTTATGTTTGTTCGGTTGTTGACAACTTGACAAATCAAATTGAAAATTTATCCATTCAAATCTTTGTCAGAGTAAGTGAATAAGTTTCAGGAAAACTAAAATATTCACTTATAGAGGAACATAGGAGCGAGTTGTTTATCAAGTTTGCCCAAAATTAACCAATTGCCATATCCTGCTCATTTTCTACCAGAATATGTCTACCTTTTTCCAATGTAACGTTCCATACTTTTCCTTTTTTATAATTTAATTAATAATTAATAATTGACATCTAAAAGTTCATATCGGCAGAATAAATTCAAATGCCTAAGCTGTCATATGTGACTTTTTTGTCAGCTTAAATTTTACCCTAGTCGGGACTAGAGTTTTTGGTGCGCGCACCAATATGTGACAACCATCTTTTCGAATGCTACAGCACCGTACTATTTTTGTATACACTCCGACTTTTCGAACGGCCACTGTGTGATTTTAATACGACACACCAAGTTTTCGAACGCACCCTAGCTCTGACAAACTAATGAATGTTTGATAGCTACAAATGTTTGACAGTAACTGTCAGAACGTGTTAGAATTGTACGCAAACATAGTAGCGTTATTAAGAAAATAGAAACAATATTAAACAAGCACAAAACATATTTTTTCAATGTAAATGGATGCAATAGGGTACAAGCATAAATTTTGCTATTGGTGGGAATTGACGCTTTATCAGGTCTCCTAACACCTTGCATGCCTATTTTTTTAAAAATATATAAACTTTACTTTCAAAACGACTTTAAAAATCATAAAATTTGAAAGTCCGCCAAAACGCGCTTTATGTCATAAAGATGGCTGCCCCATGCAGTGACGTCATTTGTTTACGTTTTTATTCGTGTATCACGCTCTGAGTTCTTGTGACCTTATTTGTTTCTGAAAGCTTTAAAAATGGATAAAGCCGAAAACAAACTTTGTATTCCAAGTATTGCATTGTTCCAGTGTGTAAATCAACATCTATTAAAACTCCAGATAAAATATTTGTTACTTTACCTGGTGGCGCAAGCAAAAATACACTTGAAAGAAGAGCAACCATAATGCAAGCTATGCGTCGAAACAAGTACGATATTCCGACAAATACTACTACTTTTGTTTGTGAAGACCATTTTAATGTAAGTACCTACTTCTATGCTGGTAATTTTTATTCTTAAATAGTTTGAGGTCATACACACAAGAGATATGACATCACACGTATCATCGGTAGCGTTCGAAAATCCTCGGGTTGTGGTCGGAGAGCGCATTGAAATTTGAATTTTATTTCAAAATTTGGGAGTAATTTCCAATGGAAACTGGTTTATTTCCTATGATTAGTAATTTTTGATATCATATTTACTATTATAAAATATCTCTCTCTATTGCATATTTGGACGAAGTTTTCAGTTCTTATCAACTTTTTTTGAAACTATTTGTCGATATTGTCAAATTTAAAGTTACTTTACTCTTGAGTAAAGTTCATATTTTTTATGAAACATCGTATAATATTAAAAATTAATGATATCTGATAATTGTATTTTAGATTTTAGAGCATGCAGAACTTTTTACGGGGAATAAGTTTCTCTCCTAAAATTGATAATAAAAAAGTTTCCCATATGGTGCGAACTAGTGGACACAGTGTATTATTTGTATCCTAATGGATTACTTTTTCTTTAACATCGGCAACATAGCATTCGCGTTTTATGACCGTGACTGCATAGAAAAGTATCTAGTAATGTATATATGGAATTGATTCTAATTCTTGGTACAACTACGTTGAAATGAAATTCTTCAGTTATCTCATATTCTACGTGAATAATGGATCGAGTGTGGTGACATTAATTTTATTACAAAAAAAACAAATCGAGTTTCATATACGGGAAAAAAATATGTATAAATTTTACAGGATTTGATTGAATTATTGATCCTTATGGTGGAAGTGGGATTCGGGATATACATGTAGGTATTATCTAATTTTTTATCACATAACAATCATAATATTGACTGATAAAAGTGATTTATATTCTATACAGGTTTATTAGACGTTTCGGATCATCTATATACCCTGTATGGAGAATTCTATTGTAACATTTCTTTCATATTACGCGGTCCTTTATTCGTATTAAAATACCTTCACATGTTGTTAATATTTTTTTTTGTTTAACGTGAATTTTTTCTTTGTCCCAACAACTGGATTTCTTACTTTTTATTTGTTTCCCTTTTTTTTTCTGGTTCTGACGCAAATTTTTTCATTACCAGAATTAACATTTTTAAAAAATGTGTTGAATAAAGGAATTCGAGTGTAATTGTATGGTGTTGTTGTAAGGAACGACTCAAATTAATTAAATATTATTTTAATATTTTTATTATTATTTTTATTTTGATTTTTGGAAAAACTTTGATTACTTTAGCATTTCCGTATATTTAGCAAAATTGATTATATTTCCAACTCATTCATTAATTTGGAAATATTTAAAATTAATTTAGTCATAATTTGTTCTCAACATTTTTTTAGACTAATAAGGGGGGCAAAAACCATGGTAGTTTCCAAAAAAAGTAAAAAACGGAATATAATTATTCGTTATCAAAAAAGAAAAATATTAGAAATTTGATTTTGAGTATGCAAAACTCAAACTTGTAATAAATTTTTAAATTCTGTAGTAAAATTGGTTTTCTTGAAACTCGTAACTTTTGGCAACATTGCTTGTATTTTTAACCCTTTTTTTGCCCAAACTGAATATTGAATTATTTTTTCTTTTATTTTTTGGGAATCAAACCACAATAATGTATTTTATTATTTTTTTTATTTCGACGTTACGGTAGCATTCCAGCTACCCTTGTCAAGATTAACTAATAATAAAATAATTTTTGGTCCCTATCTGACACAACGAAAAAAATATGACAACTAGACAATCAATAATATTTTGAAGTTTAAGACTACAAAACTTTGTTGACAAATTTTATTAAGGTCCATTCATAGTAGATCACATCTCTGGTAAAATGTGAAATTAAATATTTTATTTTATGACATTCCAAAGATATGATAGTCTACTAGAAATGGAATTCAGTGAAGTGCACTTTCTAGGAACGGTTTTTATTGGGATAGCGCTTTTTTCGCTTATTTTGGAAATGTTAATAAAACGCGTTTGTTGTTACTTTTTTGTGTATGATTATTTTTGTTTTCAAAATATGTATGAGTTTGTTGATTTAGTGTATTGAAGTGTGTATCGATTAACAACTATTCCAATGATAAATCATAAGAAAACCTGGATAAAAACTTATGATGCTTTCCTGATAACGCAGGTAATTGATTATTGGAAATTTCTCTTTCTAACATTGGTAACCAAATTTGACTACATTCGGCTGAAATACTAGCTACACATTTATCTGCATTTAGTTGTATTAAAGCACTTTCTTTGATTTTTCGTCTTTTATTATTGGGCACTTCCAATATTATTTTTGTTGAATATTGAATACTAGTCAAAATCTGCACAGGTGTGTAGGTACATTTTGGTTAAAAAAATGGCAAGAGAAAATAATAGATGGTTGTTTTCAAAAAAAAATAGAAGACAAAAAATAGAGATTTGCTTTTAAAATTAAAGAAAGAAAACTCGAATTTTGTAGAAACATTCTTTTTTTCAATTTTTTTACTGCCATTTGCTTAAGATGAATCCAGTCATAATGTATTCACAAAAATTTGCATGAAAAATGGGGGGAAGGAATGGTTGTTTTCAAAAGATAGTAGAGAACTGAAAAGAATATCAGAAGTTGAATTTTGAGTAAAAACTTCGGATTTAAATTGAAGCTTTAAATTCTGTAATAAAATTTAAATTTTCTTAAAGCTTTAACCATCTAACATTTGTCAACATTGTTTGTAATTTTAACCCTTCTTCCACTGCTTAAAGATAAGAAAAAAGTTATTCGTTTTTAAAAAAGAAACAATATAGGTAAATGAATTTAGTGTGAGGTAAACTTTTGTAGAAATATTGTTTTTAATCTTCTTGACTTGGATTTGCTTCAAATAAATTCAGTCAAAATGTATTCAAAAAAATTTACATTTTTTGGATAAAAAAATTGGGAAGAGAATGATTGTTTTTGTGTAAAAAAATGGGGGGGGGGAGAAGGGTTGTTTTCAAAAGATAGTAGAAAACTAGAAAGAATATCAGAATTTTTATTTCGAGTATACAAAACTCGAACTTCGTAATCAAATTAAAACTTTTTCAAAATTTTTTCAAAAAAACTACAATCGCCCCAACATTTCAGCAACACTGCTTGTATTTTTAAATTCTTTTTTACTCCAAAATGTTCAAAATGAATTCATGATTACACAGAAAAATGTGCACTTTTGGGTAAAAAAAACACTGAATAGTTGTTTGAAAAAAAGCCCGAAAAAAGTTTTCACAGAAGTGAAATTTGGTCCATGTGAAACTCGAATTTTGTAGGAACATTGAATTGAGATTTGAATTACCCGAATTTCTCCTTATATTTGGCAACACTATTTGTATTTTTTGCTAATTTTTTTTGAAATGTTCAAAATCAATCTATTCATGACCAGTCAAAATTTATGCATACAATTTGAACTTTTTGCATAAAAAAGTGAAAGGAGAAATCCATGAAAGCTTATTGTCAAAAAAGAATATGAACCAGGAAAGAGTTGAATTTTATAGAAAAAAATTTGAAAAACCCCAACATTTCATTATACTTAGCAACATTGTCTTGTATTCTTTACCACTTTTTTGACTTGCAAAAATTTAAAACGAATATACTGATTACCAGTCGAAAACTATGCACGACCTTTTGGTGAAAAATGGAAGAATTGTCATTTTCAAAAATTATAGAAAACGGAAAAAGTTTTTGTGGTACTAACAACCAAAAATATTTGGTAAATTGATTGTTCACTACCAAATAGTACTGATTTGGCACCAATTAAATAGATTCTGATAGATGGGAAAAATTGAAATCAGAATTGGAATTTTACGCTTTTTACATTTTTTTCCCAGAAATATAAACATCAAAACTAGGGATTTCACCTATCTACAAAATTACTTTATTTATAGACCAAAATAGAATTGTTGGGAACAACAATAATTATTATTATATTATTCAACAACAACTATGTAGTTATTTCACACATGATGCCGATGATGTTGACGAGTACTTTACAAATTTTTTATAATGACACAGTTACATAACAATCATTTATTTATTAATACAGAAATCTGGTTTTAAAAAAATATGCGTAAGGTCATCATTGCAAAAACAACTTATTTTATCATCCATCCTTTTTAATTTCATTCTCGGTATTTTCTATAAGCTGTTCCATAAAGTACATAGAGTATTGGAATGCAATAATCCTTTAACATCCAGATGTTTTTCGGATATTACATAGTTGTACTAAAAATTGGTGAAATATTTTACAATTGTTCAATAATCACTATATGAAAATATCGGAGTTGGTAATTTGGTCCCCAAAGATGACCTCACAGATATTTAGAAGGTAATTTGGTCCCCGTGGCCGGCAGGTATAATATTCCGTACAAGTAATTTAGTCCCCGCAATCAGGTATATGCTTTCGGTTCAAAGAAGAAATAAAATCAAAACATGAAAATAGTTTAAAGGTTTTAATTTCAACTCTATGGCATGAATATATAAATAATTTTTACACAAATGAGAATTTAAAAATTTTACACATTTAAATGAAATACATGTTAAAAAATGAGTTCTATCTATTTCAGAGTTTTTGTATTTTTCTATAAGGTTTTCAATACATTTTTGACGATTTCTAATTTTAGGGTCTCTTACATAATGTTTCAAATGACAACTTTGCAAATGATATAAGTTTCGATTTGGAATTAATTTAATTTCTCAATAAATGTTATTATATTTGGATGTTCTTTGTAAAATGAATCGTTAAAAG
>CAJUYH010000126.1:49250-90017 GCA_910591685.1 Galerucella tenella | reverse complement strand
TTAAATAAAAATAAAATTTGGTTAAATTCAACGAAAAGTTACTAACAATAACTTTATTTTTAGATAAAAAAATATTTTTCTACTAACGTGCAGAAAGTGAATCTTTTCCGCACTAAAAAGCGTGCGGAAAGAGTCACTTTTCCGCACTAGTGCGGAAAGTAAATTTATTGACATTTGAGGAATATACTGACATTTGAATATTCAAAATATGTATTTTGTATATCCAAGTTTACCAAATGACTGAAAAATTAAGAAATTTATTATAATTTTGCTATAATTTTCAATAAAAAAACAACTTATTTTTCAATCATTTTTTAATGGCCCTGGTATAAGCCTCATCAAATGAATGTCAAATAATAATAATTAATTTGTTAATATGCATTTAATAAGAAATGTATATTTATGTTAACTTTTGGGTTATTTTTCGCATGCTAGTAGAAAAAATAGTGTACCTAACACGTGCGTAAAGTGACTTTTCCGCACGCGATTGCTGGCCGAACTCGCTAAAGCGTCGTTCGGCCATCTGCAATGGCGTGCGGAAAAGTATCACTTTCTGCACTTGTTAGGTAAACTACTATTCTTTAAATCTTCCAATAATCTTTGATAATATCAGCAGCTTTTTCACCTATAACATAACCAGGAGACATGGTATGACAAGACGGAGGTGCTGGTATTATACTAGTATCCACTACCCTTAATCTGTCGATTCCGTACACTTTGAGATTGTAATCAACAACTGCTTCTATATCGTTAAAATTACCCATTTTACAAGTTGCCACCATGTGGAAATAACTTCCGATCACTGCTCGTATGGCACACTCCCAATATTCATCAGAATCGAAAGTTACTGATTCACAACCTGGAACAGGGGTGGTTACAAGGGTAGCTCCAACTTTTTGTAAAGAAGGAGACGAGTTAATCTTTTGAAATTCTCGAATTCCTGCTATTAGAGTTCTAACATCGTGATTTTCCGGATCTGAAAAGTAATTCGCGTATAATAACGGAGGGTCCTGTGGGTTTGAGGACCTCAATTTAACGGATCCATACGAAAGAGGATGTAGTAATGTTGGAGTTGCCTAAAAAATAAAAAAAATTAAATAATGTAGCAGCAAATTATTACAATTTTGACTCACCTGATAGACGTATTTACCCTCCAAAGGTTTAAAAATGGTGTCGTATACAAGTGGAGGTATGTTGTATATATTTCTAAAGACTATACCATTATCGTTAGATACAGCACCAGCTAGTACCAGTAATTCAATGTCGGGGTAAAAAGGATCAGGATCAGTTGATAAAGAAGTTTTTACAAATGTTATTGCTTCTACTCCACCTATAACATAAAAATAGTATACAGAGTTCGGCAAAAGTCCGGGACAGGACAAATATCGAAGGAAATATAAATTTTTCGAAAAATCTTTTCATACCACAAATTTTACTCCAACAAAATTTTTTGAAATATACTTCCAATAAAGTGTGGCGTATCAATAAAGTGTGGCGTATCAAAGTTATATTTTTCTTATGGAACACCCTATATATTTTATTGCATTTTCTGATTGCCACTAAAAAATATGATACTCCTTCATAATGGTTCCCTATACCTAAAACAGAGGGTTACGAGTTATGCTGACTTTTTTTAAAATGTGAACATTTCGAAAAAAATTATCAACTCATTGATATAACAAATTCTAGCAAATTTTCTCTTACATCTGAATAGTTAGACATTCGTTGAAAGTATTCCACGATTGAGTACTAAATATCTCTTTACAGGGTGTCCAGAATTTTCAGTTTCTTTATTAGATCATTCAATGTGCAGTATCTGGCTTATTTTAAATGGAACACGTTTTAGTAATTCATCATTTTCAAAAAAAATGTTCTCTTTCGAATGGTATAAGGTATAATACCTAGGTATTATATTTTTCGGGCAATTGACAATTTTCTTAAATTTATGCTAAATCTATTTTAAAACATCTGCAATTCTATCTAAATTTCAAATTAATGATCTTGGCAAAGTTGTTGTAAGAAACTAAATAGATCAAGTTTCAAGCCTTCAAAAAATATAGGGAATTGCTATACCGAGTGGTTCAAAAGATATAGCCACCCTCACAGAAAAATCACTATCCACTTGAGACATTTTATGAAATAACAAAAAACAAAAAAGTTCCACACAATACGAGTGTTATGTTGAAGATTGAAGATATTTTTTTAACCACTCGGTATAAGATAGCAGAACCATATATTTTCTGGAGGCTTAAAACGTGATCTATTTAGTTTCTTACAACAACTATGTCAAGATCATTAGTTTGAAATTTAGAGAGAATTGCAGATGTTTTAAAATCGATTTAGCATAAAATTTAAGAAAATTGTAAATGGCACGAAAAGTATAATATCTAGGTATAGGACACCCTTATACCATTCGAAAGAGAACATTTTTTTGAAAATGATGAATTACTAAAAACAGGGTGTTCCATTTAAAATAAGCCTGATACTGCACATTGAATGATCTAATAATGAAACTGAATATTCTGAACACCCTGTAAAGAGATATTTAGTACTCAATCGTGGAATAAATTCAACGAATGTCTAACTATTTAGATGTAAGAAAAAAGTTGCTAGAATCTGTTATATCAATGAGTTATTAATTTTTTTCGGAATGTTCACATTTCAAAAAAGTCAGCATAACTCGTGATTCTCTGTATTTAGGTATAGGGAACCATCATGAAGAAGTATTATATTTTTTAGGGGCAATCAGAAAATGTAATAAAATATAGAATGTTCCGTAAGAAAAAATATAACTTTGATACGCCACACTTTATTGGAACACCCTGTATATTTCGAAATATGTTCAAATTATAGTTTAAGTTGGAGTTAAATTTAAGATTAATGTATTAACCTGGCGATGTAAACAGTCCTTTTCCTTGTGCTAGCTCTATTGGATTAAGTGGATTGAGCATGTCAGCAGTACCAACACTTACGCTGTCATTCAGCTGGTAAACTATTAACGGAAACGTGGCGTGGTCGTAAACTTTTTTACCGACTGGTAATTCTTGTTTAACTGGTATTCCTGAAAAATATATAAATAACAACTGAACAGAAAGAAAATCTTTCAACTCTAACTGAAGTTAATTAGGACATGAAATTCCTTTCTCACCCAGTTTCTCTTAACTGGTCTCCAGGGCCCTCTTCAGAAAGCAAAAGCAAAAAGGGAGAATTTCTGATAGATCTCTGGGAAGTAACGTGATTTGTTTTGTTTGGAAATAAAAAGTGCGAGCTGTTTTTAATATACACGTAGAGAGGGAACTGTCTTCTCTAGTTTGATTTATTTTTGTTTATTGATAAGAGAGATTTCCTTTTAAAATAATTTTTAATTTTAAAATTTTATACTGAAATAACCCTTGTTTGGTGTATGTGATGTATGATACTATTTTCCATATCAGTACTTACCATACTGTTCCAACTCTTCTTTCGGACCAATTCCCGACAACATTAACAACTTAGGAGAATTTAAAGCTCCCGCTGACAGAATTACTTCTTTATTAGCAAGTGCTTGAAAAGTAATACCATTATGAACGTACTTAACCCCGTAAGCTGTTTTATTTTTTATGAGTATTTCGGTAACTTCCGACTTAGTTTGAACAACCAAATTAGATCTATCACGGACCGGGCGTAGATAAGCTTTTTCCGCACTAAACCGTAAACCATCTTTAATAGTAGCTTGAACGTAAGATACCTGAGAAATTAATAAAAATAAATATGATATAAATAATAGTCTTATTGAAATATTTACTCCGATTTGTTGTCTGCCGTTATAATCTACATAATCGAGTCCGGATTCTTGGGCTGCTTTGATATATATACCAGATAATTTAGACCTCCATGGTACGTCTGCAACGTATAAATAACCACCTACTCCTCGGTAATCAGTATCGGAAATGTTTACGTGAGTATCTTCGATTTTTTTAAAATATGGCAACAACTCATTGTAACTCCATCCAGAGTTTTCTGTATTTGACCATCGGTTGTAGTCTTCTTGGTTACCTCTAACGTAAATCATGTAATTTATTATGGTACTACCACCGAGTGCTTTTCCACGTTCCCATTTTAGTTTATTGTTACTACAAGCTAAAAAATAAAAAAGGAGATACCTTGTTACTAGTGCTCAATGACAAAAAAATGTAGAACGTGTCGCGGGACACACGGACACACGCAAAAGTTATGTAATACATCTGACGTTATAGATAAACAATTTGCATATTCCTCGGTGGTCGAGTAGTAAGCAAACCAGACTCTCACGCGGTAGACCCGGGTTCGATTTCGATTGTTAATTTTATTTTTAAATAATTATTCTGCTTGATATTAATAACGACAACGGGTAGACGTTTGAAATATTTAGCAGAATATTCATTATTATAAATAATGGTACGGTACCCTTCATGAGGGAGTGCGACTGACAACATCTACTTATAACAGCATCGTATATTTAAAAAGGGAAACCGTAGCATTATACAAATTGGACATTCAAGAACTGTACGTTTACCACAAAATTAGTGGAAAATTGTTAAATTTTTAATTAGAAGTTATATTACAGTTTATGGAAATTTTTATTTTCTAGATGTTTTCCTAAGTGGGTCGTAGAAAAAATATGCTGTTCAACTCGTGTGGATTGTCCATATAGCACTAGAAAGATTGAGCACTCCGCCTACGGCGTCGTGCTCAAACTTCGTCCTCGTGCGATATGCCCATCATATCCACACTAGTTGCACAAACTACTATTTTTATCAAAATATGCCCTTTTACATTCAAAAACAACCTGCCAAATGTCAAATCAATTTATCCATCCATTTTAAAGTTATCGAATTAAAACATTCAAGTTTTCTAAATTTCAACACCCTGTATTTCGAAAAGTAAATGTGCTAGACCCCTTAATCCTCATATCATTTTGTCCAATTTTACGAGAGGAATCTACATGCAAACGTTGTAATTACACTTAACGTTCGAGATGCTTATACCATTTTTTGCGCGATCGTATTGAAATAAGTTCCGAATAAAATAATTTAAATTTCTTCGAAATGAACGAAATGTCAAAAGTGACATTTATACTTCTCGATTAGTTTAAAATATATTTTGCATTTTGGTAAAAGTGTATTTATGCTATTTATTACTTTTCGACGTCTGAACGGTAAGTAAATCACTTACCGTCGTGTTAAACTTAGAAACCAGTAAACACAACCTACCGTCCTGACAACCGATGCTGTAAATAAACAAAAAAGATCAATCACGCAAAAAAAATTATGGAAATAATAGTAAAAATTTATCCAAACAAATTCAAGTAGATCACTAGCACTGTGAATACCAGCTTTGCATAGAATTTTAATATAGCATCGGTGGTTCAGTGGTAGAATGCTCGCCTTCCACGCGGGCGGCCCGGGTTCGATTCCCGGTTGAAGCATATGAATCGCTGCTTCGTAAACGAGAGAGAGACTCAGGAGAGAGCACACCCCCTGGTCGCTCAAACATAACCTGACGTAAAGAACTAAAGTTCCAAAAACAAACCTCTACAATATCCTGCTTGAGGCTCTGTTGTATATCCATATTCGTATTGTGATGAACCCAAAGCTCCTACAGCTATTGGTATGTCTGTTATTAAGCTGCCTTCTTCTCCGGCTTCTAATAATAATACTGTTACATCTGGATTTTTTGTTAGTCTGTTTGCTAAAGCTATTCCTGATGGACTAGATCCGATTATTATAAAGTCCCAGTTTTGATGGAAAAGAACTGGAATATTGAAAATAAGTTATTGATTGAATTGAGAGTGATTTAAAAATTTGTTTACTTTCAAGTTGTTTATCTGGATAGAGTGGGAATAAAAATGGCTGGATCCCGGTTAAATTTATTAGACTAGTAATGATATTTCCGATTAATGCATATATTTGTCCATCAGTTACTTGGGTATTTAAAACAATTATTGTTATTAAAAATAGAAAGGGCTGGAAAAAAATAAATATTAGATATTAGTTATAAATACACTTATGCATCCTACTTACCCTAATTTTTACCATTTTTTACTATTTAATTTATTTTTACTAAAATTTTTTTAAAAATTTTGAAATTGGGATGTTGTTAACCGGCTTGTTAATAATTTAAAATAAAATTTTCTTACCTATTTATTTATTTCGCCAAGGCCACTTTACACGATAACAGGAAAATTATGTGCTTCTTATCAATAAAATTAATGAAATTAGTTTGCGTTTTTTTTTTCATATTAAATTAAGAGGTTGTTGACCAAAAAAATTCATTTAATTTTAAAGCTTCATAAGGCGATCAGTATTAAAAAGGTTGGTTACAATTATTGATCATAGTTAGGGAGGCGAATAGGGGATTTTTCGGGAATACTCGAGCGTGGCAGTTTAAGATATGAGAGATACCTTAGACCTAATAGAACAAATTTGGAAAGTATTAGCTCTATATGTAGTGACGCGCGCCTAGGATAGACGATCAGATTAGTAAAAAAAATCGATAGTCTGAAATACTCGAGCGCGTCAGATTAAGATATTGGGGGTTGATCTTAGTGTTTTATGACGCCGCCGAGTTATAGGGTCGCGAACTTGTAAAAAAAAACGTTAATCCGGCATTCTCGAGCGCGATTTTTTTTTTTATTTTGAAGAATATAATCTAAAACTCACTAAAAATACAAAATCTGCCGGTTTCCGCACGAAGGTTGAACTTTAAACTTCTTTGGTGGCGGAGAATTTGCGTGTTTCCATTGCATCGATGACAGCATATAAACGAAATAAACAGATCAGTGTGACGTTTGCATACACTGCTAATGTTGGAAAACGTCAGTTGAATGATTACAATTGTTTCCAAGGCTAACCTGACCAAAGATGGGTTTCAGTTGAACAAGACTCGTATATAAAATGGCTAGACACCCCTTGTGGGGTTGCGCCGCATAAATGCTTTCTAGATCCGCTTTCTGGGGTGGATCAATCCCCTTCATTTCATTATTTTCTCGCTTATTTTTTTCCATAGTCTCCTATCCCTCGTTTTTTCTTTCCATCTGACGATTCCTATCCTTCTCAAATCCTCCTCCACCTCCTTCAGCCACTTAGATCTAATAATAATGTTTTTTATTTTTAATTTCGACGTTTCGGTAGCTGGAACGCTACGTCGAAATTAAAAATAAAAAACATTATTGTGGTTTGATTCCCAAAGGAATAAGAAAAAAGAATAAGTAATGCCACAAGGAACTTACAAAAGTATTATTAACATGTACAGTTTCATTTATTTATATTATTCAATTGCCTGTTGATCCTCAAATTATTTTTTGGACGTACCGTAAGCAAAACGAAGTGAAGAATTGAAGCAAAAAAGAGGAATGTGCCATAGACATGTAATACAGACCTTTTTCGGTCAGATTAAGAGAACCCACCAACATTTTTGCCAGATTAGGACAATATGCTTTCAGGATACCGAGATAAACCTCCCCTATGAAATCTGACGCGCTCGAGTATTTCAAAAGACCTTTTATTTTGCATTTTCAAAAATTTGTCGTAACTTATCGTCACTCCGAAATTTTCACTTTTTTAAAGGGAGCTCCCTTGGGGCCTACTTAACACCCCTTCCGGGTGTTTTGAATTAATCACTTTAGACCCCAAGTGTGCTAGTTGGTTGGAATTGTTTTACTGGGAGGATCATAGAAAGGCACAAATATAATATACAGGTTGTCCCATTAATAATTTTAAATGCGACTTCACGTGACCAAAAACAAATAACTCATTGGGTAACACAATAACAAGGAAATATGCAACATTTGCTCTAATTAAACCCCCCCCCCCACCCCAAAATTATAATTATATACTACTGCCCAATTCTGTCTTAATCGTCGTGGGACACCCTGTATATATTTATTGATATTTTAAATGAAAGATATTTCACCATTTCCAATGTAGAAAAAAACGAACAACATTCATATGGTATGGCTTAGAATGGTTTACGGTTTTTCCAACTAAAAGTAATTCGAGTCCATTGACATAATTTTTAAAATATAATTTACAATCTAAAAGGTGAAATATAATTAACAAAAAAGATAAGATAATAACAGTTTTGGAAAATTTTAATATTATTTGCATAAAGCTGTATGTGTTATTTATCTAGTAATGGAAGGAAAAAAAATTTTGTTTCTTTTGAATTAAAGAGACAATTGTAAGATATCCATTTTCCTGATGGTTTTAATAATTATTATTATCAGGACACTGAGGGTCATTGTTTTAAGTTTTACAAAAAAGAGTTGCTACTATTAATATAAATACTCTACTCCTAAACTCCAATTCAATACCATTGTCGCCATCTACTAACTTACATAAACACTAAGAATGGTTTCTTTCGTGGTAATTCAGATAACGTTAATTACAGTTCCATCTTTAGATACTAGATGACGTTGCTGAAGAATAAAGACAAGCTAAGATCAATAATACCGCTGCAGCTTACCAGCCATGGGTGGTTCGTTTATTACCAAAAATAAATAAATAAATTTATTTATATGAACTATTATATAAATAGAAAAAAATGGGGATTTTTATTTTTAAGGATAATATATTTTTTACTGTTTTTTATTGGAAATTTGTATTTTTAATCAAGGAGAATGTTCTGATAACCTTCTTGTTACGCTTATGTAATCGGGCTTTTTCTACTACTCCTGTCACGTGGTACATTTACGACCAATGAGACTTGATTAAGCATTAAGTTACAACAGTTCATAAGAAAACGTCATTCTAAGCATTCGTTAAAGTTGTTAGTTATTGTATTCACACATTTGTTAATAATAAATATCATTGTATTTAATAAGGTAAGTGCCACTTTATGTATATTAACGCGGTTATACAGGAAACGTCAGTTTTTGCTACAATATTTAGGGTGTTGTCATTTTATTATACAAAATTAATCAATAACCAGGATCTTCAGTATACCAAAGAATATACTTTTTTTTTATCAAAACTTGAACAATATTATTTATTTATTTCGTGATTAATTATTTATCTGAAAACAGTCTTTAATGACATACAAGTGATTTTTATTTAAAAAAAAATTATTCAATTTCATATTAGCATGTCACTTGTTATTTATTGTTAGCATTTTGTGGCTTTTTTGCTTCATGTGCATGTTATACGAGTGGTGGTCTAGATTTACGTTACTTTGAAATGTCAATTTTAAAAATAATTTACCACTCAAGATTTTATTAATAAAATCAATAAAATATGAAGATTTTAATAAAAAAAGTAAAAATTAGAATATTTAGTAAAACTAGACCCCACTTTTTGCCTGTCTATTATCGAATGAACTATTGATGTGATGGTGTATCCTACCCAGAGAGCAGTGAGGAGTGTGTCCTGGATGCGAAATGCCCATCGGCAGCCTGGCGGGCACTTACCGTTCCTTGACCGGTTCGAATGCCGTTTACCGGTCCACTACGGTCGTGACGTCCGGTGCCGGAACGCAATCGTCTGCTCAGTCCGGCACCGTGGCCGGCGGTCTGCTAGATGGGTTCAAGAGAGCTTTTAACTTTGTATCAGGGACCTCCACTACTTCTGACTCGAATGGAAAAAATGAAAAGCTGCTTGGAGATGGAAACGGAGATTTAACAAGTTTAAGGTAAGTGATATTATTCTTCAAAAATTTATATTTTGTGTACAAAAATATATATTAGGGGTCTAAATAAAATATAAAAGCGTTGATGAAATAAAAATCGATTCCAGAAAATTTTAACCTTCAGGGGTCTCCAAACTACGGCCCTCGGGCCAGGTCCGGCCCACTAGGGCTTCTGATCCGGCCCGCGGCAGTGGGTCGAATATGCTTTTTACCCGGCCCGCGAAAAATAAAACTACATCCCTAGCACTAGCACAACATATTAAAAATTTAGACATTTTATTGAAAAATATAAAAAATGAAAAAGTGGTCACCCAGTATAGTTGGCCCTCCTGAACTTACCCTAGCTAACAGTTTGGCCCTAATGCTGAAAAGTTTGGAGACCCCTGTTCTAAATAATTGGAAAAAAAATTAGTTTATTTTAAAATGAATCATTAAATATACATCAATATTTATATGTATATTACATAAAGGAAAGTTTGGACAAACTGTATGCTACGTACATACATCTATTTTTGGCTAGCTAGATTTATTTTTTGTCGTATAATTAATACTGTTTTCTTTTTCTTTGTTATCTTTTTCCTTTTTACAGTAATATGTATCTCAGAAGTTCGTAGAAAAAATAATGACAATAATTCATAGAAAGTTTGTGCATTTTTTTCTTTTAGTTAAACAACTTTTAACTTTAGAAGCCTGTAGTTCAATAACAAAATTTTTATATCATTAATTTCGGCTCCATTATCATCTCTCAAGTTTTTGATTCGAACTCCTGGGGCACACCCTGTGTAATCCATATACAGTGTGTCCCAAAAAGTTTTATACAAATGGAGAAAAAGTTTATCTTACATTTCACAAAAAAAAAATATTCTTGATAAAAAGCTCTGCATGACTTATAGATCCATAATCAAGTACAAAATTTTTGAAACATTGGCTGGAATACAGGGAAAATCAAAATTATGATTTGGAGTGATAGTAAAATACGTTCAAACTGTAGTGGAGAGCAAAATATTCATTGAAATTGTTATTTAGTATCAAAAAATTATGCACACTTGTAGATTAGTGATTTTTCCAGATAAAAATTACTTATTACTTGTAATAAACACGTCAGCAATTAGATTAATGCGCAGTACGAAACATCGTAAGATCCCGTTCATAATAAGCGCCTGATTTTGTTTTACTCATCCTTATTACATTCTGGATAGAGTGCTTTGGAATATCTAATAACTGTTAACAAATGTCAAATGTTACATAAATGTGTGTGTTTGCAATAATTAGAAATTCCAGTAAAATTGAGAATTGAAGATAAAATTAAAATTGTTCTCATTGTTGGAGAAAATTATAAAACATGTAGGGAAACAGCAGAAATCTTTAATAATAGACACCCTGATAAAACAATACATTTCACAACTGTCAGATATGTAATAAATAAATTCAAGAGTTAATTTTTATCATAATTTTTTGCTACTTAATAACAATTTCAATGAACATTTTGCTCTCCACTACAGTTTGAACGTATTTTACTCTCACTCCAAATCATAATTTTGATTTTCCCTGTATTCAAGCCAATGTTTTAAAAATTTTGTACTTGATTATGGATCTACAAGTCATGCAGAGCTTTTTATCAAGAATATTTTTTTTTGTGAAATGTAAGATAAACTTTTTCTCCATTTGTATAAAACTTTTTGGGACACACTGTATGTAATTTGAATCATTCCTGCAATTTTTCCCACTCTAAATTTAAAAAAATTCTTTTCAAATTATTGATGAATTTTTCCAGCAAAATATGAGCCAGAAATAGATCTATCTTGTCATGCAATCCTGTTATATTCCGTTTCAAATACAATTATTTTTTAAATAATTTCAAAGTATATTCTTCAATTTTTCGTATACTTTCAATTATCATAATTTTTAATATAGAAGGTAAGATTAGTCTATAAATGAATTAGGTCATGTAAAAAAGTGATATTTTTTCCATATCTAAAGGTAAGTAGCACGATAGTAGCATGAGAGGCTGTTAGTCTATGTGCTTTATATTGCTGTTGTTTTTGTTTTTACGCAAAAAAATTTGTTATAGCTAATTATTATTGAAAATATGGGAACTCGATTTTTTGGGGTCAACATTTTAACATTTTAAATTTTAAAGTTATATTGATTGAACTACTTTTTTTTCACAGAATGAAAAGGTGCAAAAAATCAATAATATACTAGTGAAACTAGGGTATAGGTCAGTTTGTATGTGGTTAGGGCTGCTATTAATCTATATGTAAATGCAATAACTGGAAGGGGCAAAGTTACTTCAACCAAAAGAGCCTACATCAAAAGTTTTGATGAATAAATCTGGTTAGGAATAATGAAGTCAAAATGTTACTGGAAGAAATTTATTTTGGGAGTTTTTATGATAAAAACAAAGTGAAGGCTGTAAACTTATGTAATTATAGAGTAGCATTGCCAAAAAGTGAGATCAATATTTGTTAGAATGAGAGTTGTTTACGTTTGGGGAAAGGAGGTTTTTTGCTTTGAACACAAATAAAGCTATATTAACATTGAAAGAAGCATGTTTTACATTTAGAAAAATAGGTTTTTTTTTAGTTTTTGCATAAAATTTTGTAGTTGACGTATTGCGTTTTGTTTGTTTTAGGACTGATAGTGCTAACATTAACACAAACAGAAAAATGCCCTCTTCCGGATTAGCTGAAGAGGCGGCCCTTTTGGGGTAAGAAACACCTGGACACATCAGCTTGATCAATTTTTGAGAATTTTATGTTTTTTTAATAGTGTAGTTTAGTTTTTAATACTTAGAATTATTGTGAATGAAATTTTTACAGTGACTTTTTTTAAATGGTTTCAGCTTGGTAGTTTTTGTCGTGGTTTTTAAAAATTTTTAAATAAAAACGTTTCTGATGCCAAATCAAGCGCCAATGTTGGATTAAAGGTAGTACCTAATATTAAATATAGTGTCAGTTGTGAGGAGCTACCATATATAATAGGCCAGACGATAGGTATAATAACTAGAAGTAATTAGCAATACGGCTGATTTTTTTTCATAAGTACCTTAAAGTATGAAGATTAATATAAAAAAAGTTTACCAGTATATCGATTTCCCAAATTGGAACAAAAAATCAAATTTTTTTTTTCAAATTTATTTGATATTTCGCGCTGGGAGGAAGGTAGAGAAAAATAAAAAATACCACCGTGTAGGGAGAGTGTTTTGCAACAAAAAAGGTATCCTGCTTTTCTTCCGTCCGAGCAATGGTTTGTCCGGAAAAAATTCGGTAAACTAAGTATGTGTTCCACATCCGCGCGACTCTATTTTATGAAGCGCGGCGGAGTACATTATAAACTATTGTACAGTTAAAATGTAGATTTAAATAATTGTAATAGGGCGTTTTGAAGAGGGAAGTGTCGGCTTTAAGATGGCATTTTTTTTTTGTCATAGCACATTATCATTTTTAGCAATAATATAAATACTATATTATAATAAAAAACCAAGTATCTCAATGAAAAATATATTATATAATAAGGTGGCATTGAATAGTATATTTCATTACCAGTACAGAAATGAGGATTTTTCCGTGCGCGCGTGACAAATTCTGCGCCTCACACGGGAAGTCATGCAAGAACGGAAAATCCATTTCTGGACGAGTAATGAACGATATTTTTTATTATACTTAGGTACCTGAAATCAACATAAACAAAAATATCGCAAAAAATTATTAAGAAAATCGGGAATATTTATTTTTATTTTTAAAACAGTAAAAATGTAAGTACATACAACTCAAATTAACAAAAAAAATACAAGTAGGTAATTCTAAGAAAATTAATTTTGGACAGAACCGTTATTATTAATAGTAATATGTATTGTACAATTCGTATTATTGTTGAAGCTCAATCCCTTTTGCATTTCTTTTTGTTGAACTAGGATATCTAGTATTATGGATATCTATGTTTATTATTAAGCGCACGGAAATAGGGATCGGGAAAAAATTTCCGTGCGCTGTTCCGAAAATGTCATATTTACTGTATTTTATAAACAGTTGAAAATGTAGTATTTTCTGTTAAGTATAATAAAAACAATTTTTCGAAGGATGGAAACTGTTATTTAGGAGGTCTGTTCCAGGATAATTAATTTTTCCTCATTACGAAATACGGCACTTTTCATTATTTTGTAAAGGACCCCGCGCTTTTCTTATGACAAAGTGGCGTTCCGTCAAATGTAATAAATTTTGGATATGATGTTGTACTCGACTTCTTGAGCAAAAGTGTCCATGGGACCAATTCAATCCTATGACTAGTTTCCGATATACAGGGTATTAAAGTTGAAAAATCCTTGGTTTTTGTGACCACGTAATTTTATTATTAACAAATAAATATGCATTTTTGATTGATAGTACCATTAATATGTTCTACTACTACTACTAACTATTTATGTGTAAGTTTGCGATAGCAAACTTACACATAAATAGTTCAAAATGTTAAAATATCCAGGGTTGGACTCAATTATACAAAGACGAATTTTTGGAATTTTAAGAAATTCTTATATTGAATAAAAACAAGGTCAGAAATGAAAAGTTACTTCATATTTAATGTTCTAGAGGTATTCCATACAGGGTGATTCTTAATGCAACCTGAAATTAGTTTCTTTCAATATGAAGTAAATAAATTACACCATGTATTTTAAAATTAGTTTTTGATGTTTAAAACGTATTGGTTACCTATTTATTAGTACTTTTCTCAAAATACAGGGTGATTTGCACATACATATTGTTATTAAACCGACAAAAATTAGAGAAAATACACTTTTTCTGAATCACCCTGTATTTTATAATTAGATCCGTCAAAATGTTTAATGTATTTTGTTTTGTAATAAGCTTAAAATAGTAAATGAGCTGAAAATATTTCATATTCCTACTATGACCAGTTTTTCAGAAACAGGGTCCCGAGGGTAGAGTACTCAGCAGAATAGGGATAGTGAACGAAATTATAATCACATTTCTATTTATGGATACATACCGAAGTGTACCGAACCATTGATGAAAAGATGAATAAATTACAAGTATTTAATCATCCTGTGGGCATGTACTACAGTAAATTAATATTAATAAAAGTTTCATTTAAAAAAAAAGAAAAATAGAAACAAGAAAAGCCTGGAGCGTAGAGAAATATTCTCTATGGCCTACAATTTTGGCATTTTGACTTTAGTTTAATGGTCTAGTTTCGATATGTCTGTTGTGTATTTGTTATTTAGTTCCCAGTGTCGAATTTTTATTTTATTTGTACCTGTCTGAATGGATAGACGAGCCATTAACTTTTCCAATGAGGAAATTGAATCTCTTCCATCATTAGTGTAGTTCTGTTTCGTTCCACAAAGTGAAATGGTCCAGCCGATTCCTAAATATCCTTTGTCGCCAAGGGCCTTCAACAATATTCATAGCATCTCCTTCATCGTCGGTTGAAAGTTCCTCAAAAATATCTTGGATATCGTTTGTTAACATTGTAAAATTCAAAGAAAACAAAGTAAAAGCAATCAAAATATTCACAATATAATTAATTAAGGTTATAAATGCCAAATTGTTGATGGAACCGACAGAACAGAGCAATTATCAAATCATGAAAACCTGGTTTTTCGATAAAGTTAACTTTAATCGATACCTCTTCCTCCCTCAGTATCCTATTTCTGAAAAACTGGTCATAGTAAGATTATGAAATCTTTTCAGCTTATTTACTATTTTAAGCTTATTACAAAACAAAATAAATTGAACATTTTTACGGATCTAATTATAAAATACAGGATGATTCAGAAATTGTGTATTTTCTCTAATTTTTGTAGGTTTAATAACAAGATGCATGTACAAATCACCCTGTATTTTAAGAAAAGTACTAATATCTAGGTAACCAATAGGTTTTAAATATCAAAAACTAATTTTAAAATACATGGTGTAACTTATTTATTTCATTTAGAAAAAAACTAATTTCAGGTTGCATTAGGAATCACCCTGTATGGAATACCTCTAGAACTAGTATATTTGATGCCAGAACATTGAACATAAAGTAACTTTTTATTTCTGATCTTGTTTTCATTCAATATAAGAATTTCTTAGAATTCCAAAAATTCGTCCTTGTATAATTGAGTCCCACCCTGTATATGTTGATATTTTGAACTATTTATGTGTAAGTTTACGATAAACTAGAACATATCAATGGTACTATCAATTGAAAATGAATATTTATTTGTTAATAATAAAATTACGTGGTTACTCAATAAAAATATGTGAAAATTATTTTATTACCTTTTATTTATTACAACCTTTACTCTTACCAAATATTGGAAAAAAATTCTGATTGAATATTTAAATTTTTTTACGCAATTATTCAGAAAGTAGGTCTTTCGCCATGTAGCAGAGTCGCGCGGATGCGGAACACATACTTAGTTTACCGAATTTTTTCCGGACAAACCATTGCTCGGACGAAAGAAACGCAGAAAACCTTTTTCATTGCAAAACACTCCCCCTACAAGGTGGTATTTTTTATTTTCCTCTACCTTCCTCCCAGCGTGAAATATTAAGTAATTTCAAAAAAAAAATGTATAACTTGAGAAATCGATAGACTAGTAAACTTTTTTTTTAATTTTTCTACATACTTTAGGGTACTTATGAAAAAAAATATAAGCCGTATTACTAGTTACTTGTACTTTTGGTCTAAAATGACCCATACCAACTGACCTATAAAGTGATATTCTTTATATGAACAAAAAAATTGTGATATTAGTCACACACTGGACGCTACGAATTATCACATTATTATTCCTCAGCCTTGACTGAATTTAATCAGTCATTTCAACAATTTTAAACCTATTAGCGTGGATTTACTTAATCTGTATACGTAGGAAATATTTCTAGAAAACATAGCAAATCGAAATGGTCGAAAAAATTATCCAAAAGCATATCAAGTTTTTATTTTTTTTTAAGCCTATTAAATCTGCTACACAACTCATCAAAATCAACATCCCGTTTTTCTCTTACATCTTCCGAATTAGGTATCGAGGGAAATTCCGGTAATACGAAGACATCATCATCGGGCACAGTTGGTAGTACCGGCAAATCACTTGCTACCGTCAGGTTATTAGACTCTGACGGCAGCTGTAAAAAATCTTTATACTGATCTTGCAACTGTCTATTTTTATCTTTACCTGAAACAATTATTAAAATCAGATTTTTTTTGTTACTAGAAAATTCTAACGGTTCAGGCATATCAAATTGTTTATTTTCCACACCAGTAGTTGTTTTAGGCTCATTTTTACTTTTCCTCATAATTTTCTGATCCAAATTATCTACTTTAGAGTCATCAAGCTTAATATTATCATACGGTGTTGGCCGAAGTGGTGAAAATGGTAAATCGTATCTCTTGCGTCTAGCTTCTCTCAACATTTCTTCCTTATCAGATGCTGGTAGTAAATCTGGGACATCGTATATAATATCATTATACTCAAAAGGAAATCCAGGCATTTCCAAAGACTCAACTTGCCTCGTTTTATTGTAGCTAGAAGCTCCAACGTCTTCCGGTAATTCCAATATAATTTCTTCCTCATAATCATCGATTAAATCAGACGTTTGACTTGGAGAGCTATAATATCGTAATGGGAGAACATTTTTACTATCACTAAATTGTACCAAAGGGGTTTGTGTTTGAACTTTAACACCTGGAGGCTTTGGATCACTTCCACTATCGTTCCTAACAACTTCAGGATCCGGTTCGTAGAATACGTTATAACTTTTTGCTATTTGCACCATGTATTTCTCAATAAGTAGCTTTGAAGGTGCAGGTGTGGAGAATTTTTCCTTTAAAACTTCACTGATAGTTGGAACACTTCCTTCTGTACAATTCTCCGCATAAGCGGTACCGTACTTGAATCTTAAAACGTTTGAAATAACTTTCAGTTCGTACACATCATCCGCGAGGTTAGGAGCTACCCAGATGATGCTGGACACAGCTTCAGCTAAGCAATCCTTCAGCTCCGGTACGTTTAATATCAAACTGAATTTTGCTAGCAACACATCGCAGTACATCTCGACAATTTCCAATGCTTCTACGTAGAGATCTTCGGATATGATTTGTTCTACTTTAAATTTCGCTTTTTGGATCTTTCCTAATGAAATTAGATCCGCAATTTCCTTTCTACGTTTTTGTATGATCTCCGATTGTTTTCTTTGGAGGAGTTTTAATTTCAATACGGCTAGTCTTAGATGAGTTTTTAGTTTTGGGTAATTGGGGGTGAATAAATACATTGTTATGTTGATGAATACATGTCATTTTGGGGGGTTTTTTTAGCTGTGTTTTCACATGCTTGACGTTTATTATCTAAATTTTTTTGTTATGACAGCTGGAAGTTTAAAAATCTCTCTCGATTTGTGACATTCGTAACCTCTTTCTTCTTCTGTCATAAAAAAGGAGGGAAACTTGGACTTTTAGTACAGTAAATGAAGAGACAAAGCTCCTGAAGACTTCACTTTGGGCTCAATTTGTAAGTCATGGCAGGTGTTTTTAAACGAGGAAACACTTAACGCGATTGTTTACGGAAGGGGGGGAAAATGGTCCCCTTAAATCCTGGAAAACGAGTTTCTCGCTAATATCTGGCTTAATTTGCGAATTAAAGATCGTCTCATTCACTACAAAAATGGTACTCATAATTTTTTTCAAAAATTCTATAGTTATCGAGATAATGAGACCTAAAAGTCTTCTACTTTCAGCAGCTGCTCTGCCTTTAGGAATTCTGCTGTCTATGCATTAACATGTAAGCAGGCGGACGAATTGTTCCATAACTCGGCAAAAAATTGACATTTTCCGAGTTATTGAACAATTCGTCCGCCCGCTTACAAGTTAATGCATAGTCAGCAGAATTTCTACAGGCAGAGCAGCAGCTGAAATAAGGAGACTTTTAAGTCTCATTATCTCAATAACTATTGAATTTTCGAAAAAAATGATGAGTACTATTTTTGTAGATAATAAGACGATCTTCATTTTTTATCTGAAGAAAAATTCTCTAATTTGCATATTTAGCCAGATATTAGCGAGAAACCCGTTTTCCAGGGATTAGGGGGCCATTTCCCCTCCCCCCCCCCTTCCGTAAACTCAATCGCGTTAAGTTTTTTCTCGTTTAAAAACACCTGCCATGACCTACAAATTGAGCCCAAAGTTTTTTATTTTTACATGTTTTTAACAATTTTATATATTTTAGTACTATGCCTTCTGATAGCATGGACGATATCGAGCTGAAGAACATTCAATTACAGTTCCCTACAGCGAGATCATTATCTAGAGACGATTCTTCTGTGATGGAAGAGGTTGTTGAAACGGATCGTGGAAGTGTTGTGGTTGCAGTACAAGGGTCCAGGACCAAACCGGCAATTTTGACCTACCACGATTTGGGTTTAAATTGTAAGTATACATATTTTTGAGAATATAATTCATTTTTCATATATCCCTTTTTCTACGATTTCAATTGGTTGAAATAGAGTAGTAAGAGGCTATCAAACTGATCTCAAAGAACACACAAATCAATAAAAAATCACAGTGGAATCCGAGAATATTATAAGGAAATTAAAATTTATTAAATTTACAGGAGATTGTGTAGTTCCCTTCGTTTTATCGACAGGAAATTGTCGATAAATTTAAGGCAAACACTTCTATAAAAGTGATTTTTAACATCAAGGTCACATAATAAATTTAAAAAAATCACCTCATCACTATTTTTATGAATTACTATTATAATTTTTCAGATGTATCAAATTTTCAAGCCTTTTTCAATTACATCGACATGAGGGCTTTACTGGAAAATTTCTGCGTTTATCACGTAAACGCACCAGGCCAAGAAGAAGGCGCCCATACACTTCCTGAAGAGTGAGTATTTCATTAAAACTATTTCACCGCAGATATGGTCTTTTTTTAAACACTTTGGTGTGGCTTATTATACTTTCTAAACAATGATCAAAGGGTTCCAGTCATTAGCTAAGGACAATAAATATCTCTGACGTAAGACAGTCTTAGTAACACGACCATATTATGCCGGTAGTCCATGACTCATGTAGTCTTCATTATTTATTTATCTATAGCAAAGATTACAGAATAAAAATAGGCGGTTTGATTCAAGTTGCTGTCCCAAACGGACGCCGCTCTCATAAATTATGTTTACGACTCGCTTATGTTGTCAATAAAGAGACCGGTAGATACCAGAGAAGTTCGAATGACTTATTTTATTCTAAGCTATACAGGGGTAATTAGAGAAATATATATTTAAATTAATAGGATTCTTTATCACAAAGATTTATTTTTAAATGTTAATTATTTCGAAAAATGTTCGGGATATGAATTTGAAAAGGTAAGTAAAAAATAAACTTGGATTTTTAAAATGAATCAATTCACAGTTTTTATCCAGCATCTTAGTAATTTTGTGATACTTATTAATAATCTAGCAGATATTTATCACAAATTCAATTAAATATACTCATTAGCCACCAGAATAATAGGGCCACTAAATCTTTTGATCTTTAAATAACACGTATTTTTTGGATTGACAAGGTTAAAACAGTAAAAAGAGAAGCAGCTGCAGGTCACCTTTATTAAAAAATGTTATGTTGTAAAATACTAAGTTTGGAGTTTGGTTTATGTGTTTGGCGTTTGGGGCGTTTGACAGCACCCCTGTAGGATCCATGTGTAGGGCTGCGGCAAATCATGGAATAGAGCCAATGATCACTCACTGGCTTGGGGCCATGTTGTGCAACCGTACAGTAGAGGCCACATGGAAAGACCATGTGGCAAAAGTAATCGTCGCTAGGGGATGTCCGCAAGGGGGAGTTCTTTCGCCCACATTGTGGAACCTAGTCATTGACGAGCTAATAACCCTTTTAAACGGTGAGGGCTTTCTAACGATTGGGTATGCCGATGATATCGTTGTCCTTGTTGTTGGAAGGCACATTACCGTTCTCAGGGACCTCATGCAAAGGGCTCTGAATAGGGTACATGGGTGGTGCAACGAACACGGACTTGCAGTTAATCCTGCCAAGGCTGAGATAGTTGCTTTCACCAAAAAGAGAGGTATAAGACCTGAGGGTCAAAATCTTGATGGAGTACCACTGCCGGTGGTTGAACAGGTGAAGTATCTAGGAGTGATCCTTGATAAATCACTGACATGGAAGGCTCATCTTGATAGTCGCCTAAGCAAGGTGACAAACACGTATTGGGCCTGTAGGAGAGCCATTGGTCCGAGGTGGGGACTGACCCCCAAAACGATCATATGGTTCTATAGAGTTATTATGCTGCCTATGCTCACATATGCGGCTCTGGTCTGGTGGCCGAGGGTAACCTTGGTCACGGCTAGATCGCAACTGGCACGCCTTCAAAGGGTGGTCAGTTTGGGTGCAACTGGCTGCATGAAGACTACACCAACTGCTGCGATAGAAGTGATCCTTGGTCTTCGGCCTCTTCACCATGTGATCGAGGCTGAGGCGGGGAGTGCTTTCCTGCGCATGAAGCGTCTGGGATACGTGCGAAGAGGGGAAGAGTGCAGACACATTAAGAGGCTCCGGCTCCTGGAAGATATTCCAGTTCTGGCTCGAGCGTCTGACGAATGCTTGCGCAAGTACTACTTCGCAACCCCATACAGGGCTATGATCCGGGACAGAGAATCCTGGGATAAAGAGACGAATACACAGCCTCATGGTACTGTCTGGTTCACAGATGGCTCATGCTCTGGTGACAGAGCCGGGGCTGGAATTTACTCTAGGAACCCAAGGACACAAATCTGTATACCATTGGGTGATGGTGTATCTGCATATCAGGCCGAGATATACGCTATCTTGGAATGTGCGCAGATAAACCTAGACAGAGGTTATGTGGATCGACAGTCAGGCAGCAATTAAAGCCCTGAGTGGATATACCATCAACTCGAGACTTGCTGACGAATGTCGAGAACGACTTGCTGATCTTGCAAGAATCTTGCAGAACGCAGTGCGGCTAGAATGGATTCCGGCCCACTCTGGTTTTGAAGGCAACGAAATGGCGGATGCACTGGCTGCGGAATTGGCGGCAGCTCCTTTCTGCGGCCCGGGCCCGACCCTCGGCCTAACAAAACAAACGATACGCAAGGAGACGAGGAAGTGGCTGAGGAACCAACACCTCGCTCATTGGAATGCCCTGCAGGGTCCTAGACAATCCAAACTCCTACTGAAGGGATGGACTGATGGACACGCTGGGGCAGCTATTGAACTACCAAGGAGTAGGTTGAGGAAGATAGCAGGACTCCTAACAGGGCACTGCTGTATGAGGAAGCACCTCTACAATCTAGGAGTAGAGGAAAGTTCCCTATGTAGGGGTTGCGGCATGACTGATGAAACGTCAGTTCATGTTCTCTTATAGTGTCCACACTGGGCTGTATTACGCAGGCGAATCTTCGGAGTCACTGTCATGGCTCCTGGGGACACAAGCAGGCATCCACTGAAAAAGGTTCTGGCCTTTATTGAAGGGCTCGGCTTCATGGATGACTAGGTAGCAGGAATGGCACAATGGGCCCGCCAGTGGCCTCAGTGCCGTGACTTTAGTTTGGCTAGGTCAAGGCTCGCCTGCACATTCTGTAGTAGTAGTAGTAGTAGTTGGTTTATGTGTTAAATTTAATCTATTGTTTTTCAAATCTTTCAATATGCATTTGAGAGTAAAATATATACGGACTCTGGTATAGAGACCTGCATAATATTTGAAAGGAAATTGATTACATGGATGATGAAAAGAAAATTTTGTAAATTCGTTCAAAAGAAACTGACCAATTCCCCTTTGGTTAGCTATAGAATTGAAAAAATAAATCCGTAATTTTGTATTAGCAAATATTACAAAATAATACAAAAATCTATACAACGTAAATATAAAACATGAACAACCAATAAACACCGTTCTAAAATAACAACGCTCGACGGGCGACATCCCGTATAATATGCCAAATTAAATGCAAGTAAGGACGTAGCGACATACTGTACCATCCAAGTCACCAGCGGCATCGCTGCTTTACGCGATAAATTCGAACGAGTGAAACATCTTATATTTTTATTCTGTAATCTTTGCCTATAGCACAGATTATAAAGAGAACAGATACGAATCCCGGTAAAACATCAAACGATTTTAAGCTCCGTCGTCAATGACCTTGGACCTTTAACTCGGTATGGCCGCCATGTTGCCAGTTTAAACTATTTTCTGAATTTCTTACCAAATTGCAGTGTTGACTCGGGGACAATGAACATTTCTATATGTAATAATAATAATAATAATAATAATGGATTTATTGTCCAAGATAAACAAAAAATAATAATCTGAATATTACAATAAGTATAGTATAATTTTGGTCAAAAGGACTACTGATCAGTAAAGCTGTTCTTCCTCAGAAGCCTTTACAAAAAAAAGAAAAAAAAGGAACATCCTTACTATCTAAATGGACAATACACTTTAATTCCTACGTTATAAGGTTACAAGAGTATGGTTTTAGGGTAGATTTGTACATTGGTCATTAAAAATGAGTTTGGTTACTCTTTTTTTGAATAGTGAGATAGGCAATTCTTTTAATTCGTCCGGTAGAAGTACATTCTTATGACTTGTTATAAATAGTCATTACTCTTGGGAGGTTAATTATTAAATACATTTTTAGATAACACAAATAATTACATTTATTATCTAAGGGAATACAATATATTTTTTGATAATAGTTTGTAGCCCCAAAGTTAATATCAAAAACTTTACAATTTCTTATATCATAGGCCGGGATATTGAATTACATACTCTTATCCTTTGGAAATCGAAAGAACTTTATTTTTCTTTCCGAATAAAATTTATTTGAACAGTCTATGTATGAACAATACACTCCGGTCCATAAGAAATTTTCGGTATTAAATTTGTTTATTTAACTTTCAGTTATCTTTACCCGACAATGGACGAATTAGCCAACCAAATTTGTTACGTAATGACACATTTCGGGTTGAAACAATTCATAGGATTCGGAGTCGGGGCAGGAGCTAACATCCTATGCAGATATTCCTTAAATCACCCGGAACACGTTTCCGCGTTATGTTTGGTAAACTGCGCGAGCACTCAAGCAGGTTGGATAGAATGGGGCTACCAGAAACTCAATACGAGACATCTGCGTTCGAAAGGAATGACGCAAGGTGTGCTGGACTATCTGATGTGGCACCATTTCGGAAGGGTGAGTGGTTTTCTAAAGCTTATTTCAAGATGTTATAGTCTGTTTCTTATTGTCTGACAGCACGCGAAAAGGTCACTTATGCTAGTCAGGTAGTAAACCATGAGCGTCACCGTTCATCGAAGGAATTTATTTACTATTTAATTTTATACCCGATATGATATATAAAGGTAATAAGAATCTAAATTCGGTTAGTTAAAACAACTTGATAATTTCCAAGAAACATTACAATAGGGTCCTACTAGGGATTGTCTTAATGACTACTTAGAAATTTTGCAGGTATATACGGTGAAACTTGGTCTCGCCCAAATTTGTATAATTTGTTTTGCTCAGAGTCGCTTACGTTCCATAAGTGTTAACTGTGTTGTGAAAAATGTCTTCAAGTTTCACCCCAGTAAAGTGTAAGAGCGTGCTTAGCTTACAAACGAAGACTGTAGTGTTAAATGTGCATGATGCCGTTGTACATCAAATGCCGGCTGCTACTGTTAGAAATATAGTTTCGACATGTTCCAATATGACAGGAGTTAGTGAATCTACTATTTAGGGGAGAGGAAAAATGGAAATATATCTCCACCTAAAAAGTCAACTGGAAGAAAACCACTTGACCTTGATGAACATATATGCAAAATACAATAAGACGAGAAGTACACGAATTATATTTTAAAAAAGAGATCCCAACCCACGACATAATTCTAAGAATGGTAAAGGAGGACGAGAATTTGCCTGACATATGGCGAAAAACTTTGTGGAAAATATTACACAAATTAAATTTTACTTGGGAGAAGCAAAGTCGCAAATCAGTGCTAATCGACAACGAGCAAATAATATGTTGGAGACGACAGTATTTACGAGATATCCGAAAATACAGACAGGAGGGAAGACAAATCTATTATCTAGATGAGACATGGCTCAATAAAGGACATTCAGTGAAAAAAATATGGCAGGACAAAGGTATTAAAACTGTAATGTCGACCGAATCTAATTAAATAAGCAGAATAAACTAATATCGTAATCTCCGCCACTGCCGCAATATTTATGGTTTATCTGGCATTGTTCAGTTTTTTTACCATATTGTATTTTGAGCTGAAACAGGGATGTATAGATTCAGACACCTACTTGTTTTGCATTAGAATTTTAGCATTCACTTGTAAAATTCTTAGGATCACTCTGTAAAAGATAAATTTCTATTTGAATATTTAATGAGGCTACTGTGCTGTCAGACATTCAGAAATAGAGTATACACACTGAGTTTGCACCATATGGGAAACTTTTTTATTATCAATTTTACGAAAAAAACTTTTCTTCATAAAAAGTTTTGCATGTTCTAAAATCTAAAATACAATTATCAGATATCAATTTTTTTTAGTATTATACTAACTTTAACTTTACTCAAGAGTAAAGTACCTTTAAATTTTCCCATATAGTGCGAACTTGAGTGGATACATGTATATTAAAAGTTTTATTTTTAGCAAACTGAAGAAAGGAATCATGATTTAGTTCAAGTATATAAAAGTTATTTCGAAAGAAACGTCAACCCAACGAACTTGGCTCTCTTTATTGACAGCTATGTAAGAAGGACGGATTTAAATATCCACAGAGAAATGGATCCTTTGAAAAAGAAAAATGCTAGTCTCGCAATGCCTGTGATGAATATTACTGGATCTATGAGTCCTCATATGGAGGATACAGTTACGTTTAACGGTAGACTCGACCCCACCAATTCGTCATGGATGAAAGTAAGTGTGCTTTATGCTCTACAATTTAATAATAAAATATGCCTGCCTTGGGGAAACTGAAAAGTATAATCTGTATCTGTAGAGTGGGGAGGGTGAGTGTAGACTCCCGATATATATACAGTGTGAAAACCACTTATGGAATAAAATTCTTTATGTCATTATTTTAGAAAATTATAAAAAATGCCGAGACACGTCAACTTTTGAATTGAGTTGTGCGTTATGTAAACATAAATGTAAATGTATAGAGTGATTCACGCAAGTATGCCATAGTCGGTGTTGTTTTTTTTAATGAAATATATTTGCATATTTTTGATATCCTCTTAATGAACCGACTCCAACAAAATGAATAATGTATGGTCAATAATTATGAATGATACAGGGTGAATTTTTTTTTACAGTTATTGAACACATACATGAAATACCCGATGTATTTGATTTTAATACATTAAAATAAATGCTCAAAATGTTCTCCACCTAGTTGTTGGCAATAGCACAGTCTTCTATAGAACTTAACTTTGTTTGAAGTTTGAGGTGAAATATTCCGTATTTCTGTAGTTATCCTGTCTTTGATGTCTACAATGCTAGTTGGTTGTGTTGCATATACTTTGTTCTTGAAATAGCCCCACAGAAAAAAATCTAACGGCTTAAGTTCTATCGATCTAACTGGCCACTCAATAGTACCTCTTCGTCCAATCCATTTATTGGGGAAGATTTCATCTAAATAAGTTCTTACCATTAAAGCATAATGGGGTGTTGCCCCGTCTTGCTGGAACCAAACCTTTTTTTTCGGTAAGCTAGGATCTATTGCGTTAGGATATAAGTTTGCCAACGCAGGAATAACTTCATTTCTAAGCATATTTAAATATTTTTCAGCTGTCAAATTTCCATCTATAAATGTAGGACCAATAATATGGTCGCCTATGATACCGGCCCAAACGTTCACCTTTTGAGAATACTGAGTATATGTCTCACGCATCCAATTAGGATTCTCTGCAGACCAATATCTACAGTTCTGTGGGTTTACCTCTCCATTCAATGTGAATGTTGATTCGTCAGAAAAAAGAATGGTACCAAGAGCTATCTCATTTCTGTTCAGCTTATTCATCAATCTTTCGCAGAAATCCATTCTACGATCTGGATCGTCTTCTGTTAACTCCTGCACATAAGTTAATTTGTGGGGATGAAGTTTTTCTTTATGAAGACATCTTAGAGCAGTTGTATGATAAACATTATTTTCACAGGCAATTTGACGTGTATTTGAAGTTGGATTCTCTTCGACACTTAACAAAATATCCACTTTCACATCATCTTCAACGAAGTGTGGTTTTCTTTTCAATAGTTTGACATGTCCAAGTTCTTTGAATTGTGCATGAATTTTAGACACAGTACTTTGTGAAATATTAGGCAATTCGGGATACATGTGATTAAATAAGTTTGCCGCTTCCACTTGACTTCTGCAGTTATCCCCGTACCCGACCATCATTCAAATCTCAATTCGGTGAGTCTCAGTTAAATACCTATTTCATTGTTATGTCGACAAGGAAAGAGTGTTTGACAAAGATTTTACTTTTTCAGTATAAACTGTCAACACATCAACAACTGACAGAATAGAAAACAATCCACATTATTTACCGATTTAAAACAATCCACATTATTTACCGATTTTGTCTAATTATTGGCGTTTTTAGGCAATTTTTAGGTATTTATGATAAAATTCATGGGCGTAGCAGGTTTTGTTTAATATACAAATACTTCTAATAATTAGTTAGTTTAGATTTTTGATAAATCCATATTTAGCTAATTTAAAAAAGTACCAATATTTCAAGTGTAATAAATTATTAATTTTAAAATTTCACCCTGTATAATTCATAATTGACCATACATTATTTAGTTTGTTGGAATCGGTTCATTAAGAGGATTTCAAAAATATGCAAATATACAGGGTGTTTCACTAAAAAAAACAGCGACTATGGCATACTTGCCTGAATCACCCTGTACATTTAAATTTATGTTTATATAGCCCACAACTCAATTCAAAAGTTGACGTGTCTCGGCATTTTTTATAATTTTCTAAAATAATGACATAAAGAATTTTATTCCATAAGTGGTTTCCACACTGTATATGACAAGTATAATATTTTTTATTTTAGATTTCTGATTGTGGTATGGTGTTGGAAGAACAACCGGCAAAAGTCAGCGAAGCTTTTAGATTATTCCTACAGGGTGAAGGATACGGTAAGTGATGGTTACAATAAAAATTTTTTAAATGTTTAGACATTAAACAATAACTATTTAATGTAATTATTATTAATGTTTATGTAGAGTCAACGTTTGAGAAAATATTAAAAAAAAATATAAATAAAACAGACTAAGTATATTTAGAAATTTTTTTTTTTATTTATTTATATATACAACTTTTTTTATTATGTAATTGATGATAATAATTTTGTCTTCTAATTGCCACTTGTATACACACCGCTCATTACACTGCTTTGCAATTTAGATAATTTGGAGTAAATATACTTGTCAACGAGCTCCTTTTGAAAAATTATATAAAAAAAACACTTACAGTATTTCTAGTTTTTTACTGTCAGTAACGCTCTGTATGTATTTTTAAAAATTTTTGTGGTTTTGAATAAATTATATAAAAATAGTTTATCCACCGATTGTTTTATCAGATATTTCCGGTAAATATTCCATTTTATCAAAAGGGGTTTGTTAAAAAATATTAAAATTAATGTAGATACGAAAAAAAAAGAAAAACACAAACTATACACTGAGTTATTTATTTATTTTTACAATGTTTGCGTTGCGTTGGTTGGATATGCGCGAATGGTATGTATTGGTAAATAATTTAAAAAAAAAACATTAATATTTCCGTCTCCCCTCATTTTGTCGCCATGTTTGTACCGTTTCCGCTAATTTTTTCTCATGGATTTTCTTTTATTCATGAAAAACAAACAGCTAGTTCAGTGAAACTGTGTCCCAGAATAGAAACGGTTTTGGAAAAATACTGAGCTGTTTATTTATATAATAAAAATAGACTGGATATAATATGTAATTTTTTCTATAATTATTAGATTTTTTTTAATGGCTAAAATTTGTTGATATAATTGGAACCTTAAATAATACAGTTTAAAGGAACATTTAGGGCCAGAATCATAATTTTTTTATTCAGTTCCATTTTTTACTATATTTTTTTATATTTTACATAATATAAAAAATGTAAAAAAGTTTCTCGTTTATCTTGACCATATTTTCTTTTTAATTTGTACAAGAAAAAAAATTGCTAGTTGGGCCAGACGATAGGAGTAACAACTACAAGTAATTTTTTTTTCATAAGTACCTTAAATTATGTAGATTAATATTAAAAAAAGTTTACCAGTCTATCGATTTTCCAAATTAGAAAACTTTTTTTTTTCGAAATTTTTCAATATTTTGCGCTGGGAGGAAGGTAGAGAAAAATAAAAAATACCAACTTGTAGGGGGAGTATTTTGCGACAAAAAAGGTTTCTTGCGTTTCTTTCGTCCGAGCAATGGTTTGTCCAGAAAAAATTCGGTAAATAAGTATGTGTGCCGCATCCGCGCGACTCTATTTTCTGAAGCGCGGCGGAGTACATTATAAACTATTGTACAGTTATAATGTAGATATAAATAATTGTAATACGGCGTTTTGAAGAGAAAGTGTCGGCTTTAAAATGGCATTTTTTTGTCCTAACACATAATCATTTTTAGCAAATTACTCATTTATAATATAAATATTATATTCTAATAAAAAACCAAGTATCTCAATAAAAAATATATTATATATAATAAGGTGGCATTGAGACAATTTTTCGAAGGATGGAAACTGTTGTTTAGGAAGTCTGTTCCTTAGATAAAATTTACGGATAATTAATTTTTCTTAATTGTGGAATACGGCACTTTTCATTATTTTGTAAATTTTAGGAATCTTGAATTTACAAGAAAATATATATATTAAATACTGTAACTTTGATAAAACTGGAGTAATTTTAATGGGGTTTGCGTAGAAATGTTGGGGAAACTTCTAAGATCAAGAATATATAATTACAAAATTAATTAATTCACATACATTATTGGATTCAATGATTTTTTGTATTATAAGCGAAAATATCTATTTTTATAGATTCGGGTAGAAATCTTCTTTATTTTTTCAAAATAAAATTTGATACTCATGTAATATGACGATTAATATTCAACAAACAAAATGTATCTAGTGAAAATGTATAAAAGATGATTGATATATAATTTTAAGATATAATTTTTTTCGCGCGGATGCGGAACACATACTTAGTTTACTGAATTTTCAACGGACAAACAATTAATCGGATGAAAAAAACGCAAGAGACCTTTTTTATTGCAAAACACTTCCCCTACACAGTGGTATTTTTTATTCTCCTCCACCTTCCTCCCAGCGTGAAATATTGAAAAATTTCGAAAAAAAAATATTGCTAATAACTTGTACTTTTGGTCTAAAATGACCCATACCGACTCGCCCAAGTATTTTTATAGATATCTCATAAGTGAATAAAAAATATGAGCTCCAAGATGAATCTTCCTAATAATATGCTATTATTGTATTTTAATATTAAATTTCTTCCAAAAGTAGAACCTAATAAATACACTGCATATGATAGACATTCATACTTAAATACATTTTCCGTTATTTTAAAAAATATTACTCTTCTTCAGTTTTAACTTTCATTTCCTAAGCTATTCTTAAATTTTTCTTTTTCATTTGTTCAGTAGTTTGAAATATATCGATCGTTTTCCATAAACTTTACAAAAAGTGTATCAACTTTTATCATAATTATTTATATTTATGAGTGTGAATGTCTATATCAAATTAATACAGAAAAATATTGTGCTTAATAAAGAAATTTTCAACAATAATAGTTTATGCCAAGCACAAATATTTAAATAAATAATAAATATAATTATTTAACTGGTAGCCTGTAAAATATGCCTTATATTAAAATTATAAACTTGATGTGGCAATAAGATATGGTTTCCCTAATTATTATCCAGTATGAAACATATTTCGTGCCCCTGCAACTGATCCATTTGAAGGAAGGTTATTTGCCAAAAAATTTTAATTCTACCCAGCACTTTTGTTACTTATTACCACATGGAGTTAATTATATTGTACAAAAGAAAAAATAATTTCCTACCATTAATTTTTTTCCAAATAACCGAATAAATATCATACGAAGAAATCATTTGAAGTGTTATTTTATAATCCATTTAGCTCTACAATTTTTTTATTTTCTACGGATACACAGTTTCCTTGACGATGTTGTGCTTTTAATATAGTTGAACTAGTTGCACATACTATTCGTTCGCAAGCAAATACCATATTTTTCATTTATTTATTTTTATTTTTTTTATTTTTCAGCAATACATTTCCATCGACCCAGTATTTGTTAAACGATATGTGATATTTAAATAGTTGATTTGTTGTCTAAAAGATCTGAAAATATTTTGTTATTTTTATAACAATTTTTTGATATTTTTAAATTCCCACCTCTATTACTAATTCACGACAATCCACAATAAGCCCAGGAGGCTGAGGTGGTACCGGCGAAAGGACGGCTCCGAAGGGAAAAAAAAAAAAAAAAAAAAAAAAAAAAAATTCACGACGTACTTTTTTTTTGGTTGTTTCAAAATTTAACTGACGTTATTTTTATTATTCCTGTATAATATAATGAGGAAATTTAGATCTGAAACAAAAAATTGGGCTTCCATGCAATATTTTTTTAAGTAAAAGTTAAAAAGATAGAGTTGGGTGTTGAAAATAATAGCGTTATGAAATAACTGTTCGATCAAAATAGTTGACTAATGATAATTATTAGTTTATTAGGATTAATTTATTTATTTAAAAGTTTTTTTGACTATAATATTACACGAAAATCCTTTTTTCTCAACGTCTTCCTTCACCTACCTAAATATTGTTATATCCTATAGATTTTTTGACATATATCGCTTAACAACAATCTGGGCAATGATTCCTTAGTTTTGGCAGATGTAGTCTCAAGGTGTGTTGTTCGTGTTGTTTTAGCCGTGCAAGTCGGTCGTCGGAAGTCTAGCTGTTTATCAGTAGAAGGTAAATCCTAAAAACCGTGTGCTCTGGCCTTTAAAAAGTTTTAAGTAAGGCCGTACTGATTTTCTTCCCATGTAAGTGTAGCTAACAAGTTCTAACATCAATTTTATGAAAATTCATTTATTTTAATAACGTTACAAACACTTGTATGTAGTATGTAAAAGCAGGTGCAATGATTCACTATTTTTTTTAATATGGTTTACAATAAATTGTTAACATTGCTCCTGCTTTTAGTACTACTAAATGCATTTTGAAAATTACCACTTAAGTGTTCGTTTTTGTATTGATTACAGTAAAAAATTGACCAAAATAAAAATTATTTTAAGTTATTTTCTCCCTTTTGTTTAAATTTCTAACCTAACTTTTGTCGACAAGTTCTTCTGATAATATGTATTATTTTTTATTGAATAAAGATATTTTTTCCAATCATAATAATTACAAATTATGTTGGAACTTGGCCAACGTATATCTTTAAAATAAAAATATGAAAGTACTTGTTTCTCCCTCCATGGGAAAATATTTTGTTTAATTAAAAAAAATATAAATATTTCCGTTCAAGTATCGATGTTTTCATTATACTACCATCACACCCCTCCCGCATGGATTTTGTCAAAGCATGTATGAATGTAATGCTATTTCTTTAATTTTAATTCAACAAATATTACATAATATTATGTGGAATGTCTAGAAAATAAAGTAGAATATTTGTTAGTATACATTTATTTATTTTTCTAAAAAAAGTTATAAAATTTAATTCAATTATTGTAAAAATTAGTAATTTTTTCCAAAGTATTTCACAAGAAAATTGATACTGCTTTTCCGATCTTGTAGAATAAAAGCTTTTATTGCCAGTGTCAGCTTTTTGAAATACAAAAATTTGCACTAGTAACACCACACAAGGTCTCATTAAATCCGGATTATATACGTGGTGTCCCAGAAGTTTATTTTTTCAAATATTTCTCTTTAAAAATGTTTAATTGTGGCATTTATAAGCTCCTAGAACACCATAAATAAAGAGATATGTATTTTGCATGTTATGTAAATCCTTATTTTTCTTTAGCCTTCCAACACTATACATTATATTATTAAAAGGAAATTTTCAAAGTAGTAAAATTTAACTAGAGTATTTTTTTTGCAAAGCACAATTAGCACGAATGTTTTAAAACCTTAATTTAGTTGACTGGAATCTAGTTAAACTTAAAAATCAGAATTTACAAAATATAGTATCTAATTTTTAATAAAATAGATTGTTTTATTAACTTCCTTTAGAAATTATACATTTAAAGGTATAGCAAAAGCTAAATAAAGTTGCGGTTATGTTATCATTGTGAACATTTGCAGCCTTGCCAGACTGGTTATAAAGTATGGAAATTAACAGAAATAAACAAAAAACGTAAATACTATAAAACTATTAAAAAAAATTAACTAATGAAGCCAAAAGTTCTTTGCATCGACTATTCACATGTGTTAACTTTAGAATCTAACAAAACCTGAGTATACCCACTTCTCTATAGAAATATAGCTACACAAGCTATAAAATTAGACCCTTGTGGACCTGAACGGAACTTAATTCGGCCTTTGCTATACACTTAGTAAATGTTGTTAATAATTTTCTTATTTTCCAGTTGCTCCTCTATCTCCAACCAAAATGGCAATGTTCCGTAAAGCTTCGTTAGAAGAATTGCTCAAATCGAAAATGTCCCCCATCGGGCAGTGGCCGTCTAATATCATTCACATTACCGAAAATCCCATATCAGCAGTTGTCTGTTAAATGATATCGTTTACTGTATTGAAATTTGTGTGACTGACGCAATGGCCATTATCGAACAATTGGAATTAAACACGAGAAAACATTTAATAAATGTTTTTCCAGGCTTAGGGTATTCTACGGTGTATTTCTCTAGCATTGTCTTTGTTTAATGTAAAAGTCTGGAAAACTGGAGCTTCGAACTCAGTTTACGAACCATTGTGCAAAAATTGGGTGGTCTTTAATGGTTGTCCCAATATTCCCCACTCTTTAGCTAAAGCACCTTCTAAACGGGCAATATTTCAAGTGCAATATGTGGCTGCAATATTGGCATCTATAGCCCAGCCAGCATGACAACATTTCAATTGTAGCATATGGTTCTGCCATATATATCTCGGCAATATTGTTTGCAACACTATGGCCTATTAATGAAAATAATTTGTTTCGTAGATACAATCGTGCAAGAATGGCTGACGAAATCATTCGCGTCACAGCGACTTATATTGTTTTAAACACAAAGTTAAAGAAAAGGATGAGTAGATTGTAGATTCGATTTTAGGCGTGAAACTTTAGATAACCTAAGTCTAAAAATAAGTCTTGTAAACAAGTTATAACTACAATTTCACTGGTTTACCGCCAGCAGTACCGGTTTTCTTCTTTTCCACTTAATTCTTTGCATAAGTTCTCAATTTTTTGAATTTTTTGTACACTTTAAATACCAAATTCTTCGGAGGTAACTGCCCATCCATCTTTTTTAGCATTTCTGTCTTTATAAATTCCTGTTTCCACATTCTATGACTCAGGATGTAAATGTATTTCATTGATAAACTCAATAATCTTTTCATTCGACCAAGTATTAGTCATTTTATATACTATAACCTTCAAAATTTTGATAACAACAACAACAAACGAACACCAAAACAAGAGTATTTTCGCTGGCCAAGCAATCGTCCGGCAACTCTTGCTGCAACCAATTAAATGCATAGGCAACACAAAACATGTGTAGCTTTATGGCCGGGACGCACTGAAAATATTGTCAATATATTACCTAGTCTGGCTGTTATTGCTGGCAATGTTGCAGCTACATATTGCACTAAAAATATTGCCCGTTTAGAAGCACCTGCAATAGTTTTAAAACCTACTCGAACGTTGTGGCAAATACAAATTTGGAACTGACAAAGATATTTTAAGTAGAAATAGATCTGTGATAATGATGACATTATCTATAAATATTTATGTTGTTGTTTGTTCTGTGATGGAAATTAAGAGAATAGTCGATATATGGCATGGTTTGTGAGATTTTTTTTGGAATTGTAATGAATTTCAATACAGAATTAAATGAATAAAAAATAAATAAAAGTAGGCCACTGCCGCTCTTACTCTAAAGAAGCACATATCTTTAGTTTAGACATAAAATATATATTCCGACATCTGTTTTAGCATACAATTTACAAAAAGCATAAATTCTCATTATTTTTGGTAAATTCTAATCAAAATTACTGTTTTTTTCTTTTTCATTTATTAAAAATTAAAAAGAAATAAATGTAAATACAGGGTGTGTCCCATGACGATTAAGACAAGTAATATATCAGAATTGGGTAGTAGTAGATAATTATAATTTTGGGGGTGTAAATTAGAGCAAATGTTGCATCTTTTCTTGTTATTGTGTTACCCAATGAGGTATTTGTTTTTGGTCACGTGACGTCGCATTCAAAATTATTAATGGGACAACCTGTATAGTTGTGTCTTTCTGTGTTCCTACCGATAAAACAATTCCAACTAACCAGCACACTTGGGGTCTAAAGTGATTAATTCAATAAATAAATTTTATATGTGTCAAAGTTAGAAGTCAAAATGAAAGATTTTGGAATTCCTGACGAAATTATTGAAAAAGCAAAGAAAGCAACTGTAAATCTGTTGCCAAAAAAGTCTAAAGAAGCTTACAGCATGGTTATTAAATAAGTTGAACAAAATATTATTTCTCTTTATGCCCGCACGGGCATAAAGTACGACATTAGATAGTTGGTAACTAAGCAATAAAAACACAATAATGAACTAGTATGACATAAAAAATTATAATATTGGTTTCTCTTAACCATTACGTACTAGTAAGATTGCCGAAAATTACAGGGGACTCAATTATGAATTTTTTAACTCCTTTAAGTACCTGTAGCTCTTGAATTAATCACTTTAGACCCAAAAGTGTGCTAGTTGGTTGGAATTGTTTTATCGGGAGGAACATAGAAAGGTACAAATTTACAGGTTGTCCCATTAATAATTTTGAATGCGACTTCACGTGACCAAAAACAAATAACTCATTGGGTAACACAATAACAAGAAAAGATGCAACATTTGTTCTAATTTACACCCCCAAAATTATAATTATCTACTACTAACCAATTTTGATATATTACTTGTCTTAATCGTCGTATATAAAACATGTTGAATTTATGGTTTTTGTGTTATAATTAATTTAAATAATCTCGCAAATAATCGAATTAATGACAAATCACAATCATGAAATTTCGAAAAGCCTCGAAAAGTTATTAACATTAATTACATAAGGTCTGCTTAAATAGATTGTTTTTTTATTTATATTTATATCTATAAGATAATAGGGCAAGCTTTTGTGGTAAAAAAATCGAGCCTAATGAATAGACTTCATAATGCTTAAAAGGAATAAGGATGAATAAATAAATTTGCAAAAAACTGGCAGATCGTATAATAATCCTGCCATTATACACATGGCGAAAAGTCCATTCGAGTCATACGATTTATACAAGTGAGACAAGGAAAATATGAGGAAAACTACTTGAAAAAGAGAGAAGATTAAATGTTCACAGTCAGCTTTGGGCGTGTGTTCAGTTCCAGCTACCAATCTGATATGAAAGCAGCGTTGCCAGTTTGGTACTTTCTAAGGAATAATTATCTTATTTCACATTATTTAACTTTTAATACGGGATAACGTCGTATTTATTGGGAGAAATTCGAGATTGGTAGAGGAAAGTCACCAAATATGGAATACCATTTTGTTTTTGGGATATAAAAAAACTACATATATAAATTAAATCAGTTTAATGTTTTTACTAATCAGTCATACATGTATATGTAGTCATTAACAGCCTTTAATCAAATATATTAGTTATCAAATTAAAATCTAACAAAATCACAAATGAGTAACCAAATATGGAATATAAGCATAAATCGACATAACAATAACAAAATGGACATTAATATCTTTGAGATCAATTAAATAAATATAATATATTGTGATAAATGAAAGAAGTTACATAATTACTTGCAAAAGACATAGATCCAAGTATGAAACTCTGGACCAGCACAATCATAATGTGCCCAGAGCCCACACATCAAGCATTTAATTTAATATTCCATAATTAGACACCGACGACTGTCCATATTTGGATTTTTATACTAGTTCAAACTCTTTTAAATATTTTAATGACAAAAGATCACAAAATGGTGAAATAAACATAATACCGATATACTCAATAGTATAACACTTACGTAAACAAACATAACAGCTGGTAATACTCGTTTATTACTTACCTTTAAAATTTTCTGCACGACAACAAAACAAAACAAGCCTGCCACACGTGAAGCATTCGCGCAACTGGCTCGATGGTGTGGGTGCGATAGTTAGTAGACCGAATGAAACAGAAGATGGTCGAGTGTTGCGTTTCATACTTATAGTCTTAGAGAAATGAAGGCATTCCATATGAGGATACTCTTCCATATTTGGTGACTTTCCTCTAATATTATTGACTTTTGAAAAATAAGTGAGATCAACACAAATAAGAATAAAATAATATAGTTCAAGAAAATAAATGGACAAATTACAATCTGCAATAAATAAAATCTATACACTGCTTTCGATTTAACAATTATTGGTATTCAACATTGTTGCCGATAGAAGTTGTGAATAACTTTTACAGATAAATACATTTGGCAACAGCTGACTGCGCACAATTATTCTTCTCTCTCTTTCAAGTGTTTTTCTCATATTTTAATTGTCGCACTTGTGTAAATCGCATGTCTCGAAAAGAGTTTTCGCAATCTATATAATATCCTCTCTCATTGTTCGAATGAAATTGCTATGGAAAAAAATGAGAGTGTATATGGAGGATTTAAAAAAACGCATATTTGCTGATGTTAATCATCATCTTTATTTTGATAATAAAAATATTTGCTTTGTTACGTTATTTTATTATTTAAACAGTTTATTGAAGATGTGATGAATAAAATGCATATTGTGCCTCACTCAGTTAATTTTAAACAGAAGCACTATTTTAATTTTAATAAAATTTGTTCAATAAATTTTTGTTTTTTTTCCCCTCAGATCTACCCCAGCAAACACCCCAAATCATTATTCCACTTTGTTAACCGACAACATACTTTTGAACAAATACTTGGTCTACTTTTACCTTTATCCTTCTTTTCTCAAAAAAACCTTTATTTTTGTTCATATTATCAAGCGTTTAAAATTCAACGTAATTCAAAGGAGCTCGTCTTTTTCTTTGTGGTATTCCGTACAAGTTGAAATCTTACCTGTTGAGCCAAGGCTAGAGTTTACCTAGCGGTGTGAGTACTTTAGGTGTTGCCAACTCGCCCAAATTACTTACATACCTTGGAAAGTAGGTACCCTGCTCAAAATGGTCTCAGTCTAAGGAGTTTATGCTTACTTAGTTACTACAAAATTTACTTCCCACTTTTCAGTGTTCTTAGTATTACCATCTTGGAAATTAAGAACGATCTGACATTTCCTAAGCATGCTTAAAATTGTTTCTGGTGGATATAAGCCATAAATCAGGCACAGCAAAAGCATTGTGAAACTGGTTGAACAGCTTGTTCTATCCAAGCAAAAAAGGATCCTTTTATGGTGGACCGCTTCTATCAATGAAGACACGCTTCAGATAGCCAGGCTACTACTACTACTACTAAATGTGCAGGCGAGCCTTGACCTAGACAAACTCAAGCCAAGGTCACTGAGGCCACTGGCGGGCCCATTGTGCCATTCCTGCTACCTAGTCATCCATGAAGCCGAGCCCTTCAATAAAGGCCACAACCTTTTTCAGTGGATGCCTGCTTGTATCTCCAGGGGCCATAACAGGGACTCCGAAGATTCGCCTGCGTAGTACAGCCCAGTGTGGACACCCTAAGAGAACATGGACTGACGTTTCGTCAGTCATGCCGCAACCCCTACATAGGGAACTTTCCTCTACTCCTAGGTTGTAGAGGTGCTTCCTCACACATCAGTGCCCTGTTATGTGTCCTGATAGCTAGGCTGCTCTTAAACCACTGATCTCGAACAGGATAAAATCTAAGATGGTATATGACTGTCTACAATCCCTTGAAATACTAGGCAAGGAGGGCAATGAGGAGGTCGACACTCTGGCAAAAAAAGGATCAGAGACTTTATTTATCGCACCTGAACCATTTTTTGCATTGCGGAAAGCACTTTACGACCTAAAGAAGATGAGTCTGGTTCAGATCCCGGACTTTCGGTTCTGTAATTTGGAGGACGATACTGCGGAGCACATACTATGCTCATTCCCAGCCTCGAGTATAATGAATTCGGTTTTAGTACCTTATAACCGAACGACTTCAAAAAAGTGTCACCAAATACAACAATGGACTTCGTCAGAAGCAAATGCTTGTGGGGTGAATTGTTATTCCTAGGGGTGAGCCACAATAGACCTAACGAAGGTCGCAGTGGAGGCAAGGCCGGAGTTAGGGGGAAGCAAGCGGGGCAAAGATACCCCGGGCCCGGGACACCGCAGGGGGCCCGTAGCCCCTGGTTCCTAACTAAATAGGAATTAAACACGTGTCGCCTGTTTGGGTTTTTGTGGCAATTAAGACACGACATAATTGCATAACGTCCATTTGGGGGAGGGGTGCCTAAAGGCGCTTACCCGGGGCCCGAACACCCTAGCGCCGGTCCTGAGTGGAGGTGGCGAGAAAGCCCCACTCACATAGAACTCAACCTAACCTAGAATCATCCATAAAAAGTAGAGAGAAGTCTTCCATTCTGGATCCATCCGTGCACATGTCATGTAGACCATTTATTTGACCTATTTAAGTGAATTTTAACAAAGTAAATATTTCAAGACCATTCTAATCCACATGCTATGAGGGAAACACATTTTCAGCACGAGTTTAAGGTTAACATTTGGTGTGGTGTAATATGTGGGTATTTAATAGGTCCTTTTGAACTGCCAACCAATTTAAATGGACCTCTTTATTTAGATTTTCTTCAAGAACATTTACACGAATTACTAGAGGATATAGCTCTCGCTTTAAGACAAAATATGTGGTTTTTGCACGACGGAGCACCACCACATTATTCTTTACAAGTTCTTCAATACTTAAACGAACAGTTTCCGCATCGATGGATAGGTCGTGGAAGTGAGTTTGCTTGGCCACCAAGAGGCCCTGATTTCAATCCTTTGGATTTTTCAATTTGGTCGCAAATGAAGGCATTAGTTTACAAAGAAAAAATTACTTCTCTTCCACAACTGCGGCGGAAAATAGAAGAAGCCGCGGATGTAATTAAAAATAATAGACAAGGATTATTTGATATTAAGAGATCTTTACGAAAGCGGATCTTAAAGTGTATTTGAAGTAAATGGTGGGCATTTTGAGCATTTTCTTTGAAGTTTTTTAATTTTTGTTTACAAATTTGTTATTGTTACGAAAATCAAAATTTTAATTTAAACTTTAAACACCCCGTATCTCGGAAACTAGCAATATTTGCATAAGGCATGTTGAACAAAATCATCATATTTTTAGGTCTAGAATCTACAGTTCAGAGATTGGACATTCTTAATAAATCACCCTGTATATTTGTATTTCGTACTTAAATATCCGTAGATTGGTAAGACGCGGCAACCGTGCGAGCTTTGAGATTACGTCTAAAGCTTAATGCGACCGACAGAAGACGGAAGTTCCAGTGTCACTTCGTTGAAAGTTATCGTGGGAGGCGACGTACGAACGTTTCGAGCGCTCGTCCATCAACAGGTTGTGCGAGCGGTTTGTTTTGAAATTTTTTCGTTAGAAACTAGAGCGTGACTAGGCATTCGCGATATTGTTGCGAAATATTTTTTGTGCGTTTCTGTTTATTTTTTATTTACTTCAATTGTGTTGGTGTGAAATGGATTGTTTTTGTTAGAAGATGGATTTTCGTTTTAAAATGGATTTACCCGTGGTGGGATTATTGATGTTCGTTGTCGTTTTGGGACAATTGGGAGCACAAGTTATCACAGACGAAAGAGGTAAT